>JABFFG010000491.1:0-10070 GCA_013623685.1 Fusarium transvaalense
TCGTGGTACTGATCGTGGTCGTGGTACTAATCGCGGTCGTGGTGGCGGTGGCACAAACTCCCCAAGCACCTCTACCGCCAGTCGCTCTAGCAATTCTGGTTACAATGGGAGTGGTTATTTCACCAGTTCTACCAATAGTGAACGCTTTATCTTTAACGCCTTTACTGGGGACTCCCTCCAGAAACACCTTGGTTACCTCGGCCAGACGCAAATGGTGAGCAGTGGTACCCACATGCTCGTAATCGACGCGCAGCTTGTGAAGAGGGACCACAAAGCCATCATGGACAGGGCTACCTTCAGGACTGCTATAACCCGTCCTAGTTCCGGTGTAGACAAAACCCCTGTGAGGGAAGTCAAGGAACTCTGCGTGAATTGCGAGAGTCCCGACCATGCCTTGAGGGATTGCCTCTACGCCCCTGAAGGGTACATTCCTGGTTGCATCTTCTGCAACACACACATTCACAGTGTGGACGAATGCCAGACATTTCTTGACATGTCGTTGGAGAACAAGGTTGGCACACTTGTCCATGACCGAGCGTGGCGACCGGCCCTGAAGACCACCAAGGGCTGGTGGGATTACCTTCTGGAATATGCATCGTTGAATCACGCCCAGGTTCCAATGAGGTTCCCTTGGTCCGCCCAGTTCGCGGTAGACAAGGCCTCCAAGGGGGACGGCGAGTACATCGTAGGGCTTCAAAGCCGTTGGGATACGTCGGGGGACGTGCGTGATCTTCTAGAGGATCCCACGCACAAATCCGTGGACGACATCGGCCGCCTCTACTGGAATGGCCATATCTGGCCCACTCCGGCGCCGGCCCTGAGGAACGCAAGTGATGGGCAGTTCCATGCCAACACTTTCGGTTCTGAGAGCCCTGGGCGAATTTCACAGCCCATCTTTCATTCACCCCAAACCTTTGATCCAACATCAACGACACTACTCACCAACGCACGAAAAATGAGTCAACCAGGCCGCGAGCGCGGACGCCCTGCCCATGCGGGTATCCAACAAAATGCAGTCGCGCGACAAGCTGCAGAGGACTGTGTTGAAAACACTGATGCTTTTCGGTCTCAAGACCTTGGTGTTGCCGTCGGCCATGTCCACAGGCCTCCAGATGATAGTCCAACCATCCCCAGGCCATCGTCAAACCCTGTTGCAACGCAACAAGGGGCTCCAAGTCCAGCTCAGCTATGGGCTGTTGTACAACAGATGCCCCAGATGCAGAGTCAAATCGACAAGCTGCAAGAGAAGGTGAAGAAGCAGAAATGCGAGTTGCAGACTCTGCGCAAGGCCAACCAGCGCCTCACCGAGAAGTGCAATGCACTATCGGCAGGAAGTCTAGAAGCGCCTAAAGAGTCTCATTTCACCAATGCTGGCTGGTTCGAAGGCCAGGATGAGTCACAAGACAAGACACAAGATCAGCGGCTCAGTACTCAAGATGGATCCCAATATTAGGACAAAGTCTACCCAACCCAACCCAGCTCACGGCTACTAGGCCTGCAAGATGCAATGCTAGTAATAGCCAGATTGCATCACGAGACTTTGAGCTAGACGCTCTGGAGGATATAAAGCGGGCTGAATAACGTCCACAGGCCATTTGAATTGCTTGATGCAAGCTATCAAGGTCTATACTGGCATCTTTCTGAGGCCCAAGAGTCAATCCAACTACTTGAACTCGGTTGTTGGAGCAAAGGATGATAGCCAATGGCTCACGTACGAGTTTCCGGCACTCGTTTCCAGTCTTGAATGGTGACTGGGGTATGGACATCCACCCTCCATTGATGGTCGACCTGGAACACTGTAATATGGGCGTGGTCTAAGGCATAAATGGGAATTCGTTCTTGGAAGTTTGTCTATCTACTGTATTAGTACTGTATAATGGAATGAAATCTGGTGACTCTTGATCCCGCGATAAAAATGTGTCTTTGTAATCTCGTCGTAGCTCCTGGCAGTTGTGCCTTCCCACTTTGATTCCTACGTAGACAGAGGCCCGATGTCACTGTAGCAATGTGGCGATGCTGCTCTTCGAAAACTCAGGCGACCTTATGTCAACACGAGTTGGGACGGCTGACTCTGTCTTCTCGAGACGATGGATCTGAGCGCAGGCCATTAACTGATAGGGTGTTAATTAATGAAGAGTACGGGCATATTGTTGCTCCAGTCAGAGAGAATGCCGCCGAATTACAACGGCAGGCTACCGCTGCGCAACACCACTACGAGCAGTTGCAGGACAGACAGAACGATAGTTATGAACGTGACCGCAACAATGATACAAGACCCGATCAAGGCTATCTGACATCGGCTCGTGGTTGCAGGGCCCTTGGATCCGATCATAATGGGGTTCTATATAAAGAAAGAAAGATTAAGTACCAGAAAGGTAACCTTGTTAAAATAATACATTTCTTTTACAATTCAGCCCTAATACCGTCAGGACTATGAATTTACTGTAAGACCGAAGTCTACATAAGAGTTATGTATGCAACATAACCTTTTTAAGTATAAGAAGCCAGCTTCTTTCCATCTGTAGTTAGTTCAGTAAATTATCATCATCATCCTTAAGAACCAGCAAAATGTCAACGTTCAGAACGACTATTGGCCGCACTTATGGCCATGATGGGGTTCAGGTATAGGAATATCGTGGCATTTCTGTCAGGCGGTAGTCACCAAGGGATGATTAGGCTATCGCTCGGATTGTGGTTATATATTTAACTATAGCAAGGTCAGAGTTGGACGAGCTACTCATAGGGGTAACCGATAATTTTCCAATACCATCTCATATTGTCCGGACTTGTTCATTACCTGCGGGGTTTTAATCTCCATACTTAGAGACTTATTGAACAGATAGCTATCCCTAACTTATAGAGTCGTCACCTGGAGCAGTTTGTGTCACAGTACAGTCAAACGGAGCTCGGCGCCCATAGGGCCGATGAATAGCCTGCAGCTACCAAAATATTTTGAGCATCAACAACATCACTCTGCCACAACGTAACACTCGCACACTCGCAAACTCGCACGTAAGATCTAAAATTCTTTGCAAGCACCACCTCGTCAGCCACTGACTTTGAGGCGATTTAGAATGGAGTCAGGCGATCTACGAACCCGCTACGATTATGAGCGCGACGACAAAGAAGTCGCTGCGACTATCCTCGATGTCTGCCCACCTTTGTGGAGCGGTACCAGTATCAAGACTTCGGCCATGGATTGCTTGATTGTCGTCCTCCGACGACATTTTAGTAATACCATGCTTGACCCTGGAATCTCCAAATCTCTTGGCTGGGTCGAGGCATCAGAAGCGCGGAACCCCATCCTTGGCCACGCTTGGCATATGTTTGGTGACTCGCCCAAAGATGTTGAGTTGGCAACTGCAGACAGGATGAAAGTCGAGGATACCCTCAAGTCCCTCGGTGTAAAGTCTCGAGGCTCATTTCAAGACCTCTGCCATTCATCGTTGATGAATGGAACCTTTTGGTCCCAGGACGTCCTCTGTCTCAGTCACCCCGCATTTAATGCCAACACGGGTGCACCGATTGAAATGTCGGCGGATGAGGTTGTGCGAATGGGTACCCTTGAGCTCGATCGCTCCAAGACTCCAGACGCTAGTCTTCAAGATATTGCCGAAAAAGCCTTTGGAGTGCATGACTGGAAAGGTGATCAAGTGGCATTGATTCCAAGTCAGCCTTGGCTCGTCCGTGTCCTCTATCATGCAGACAACACCAGAGGTGATAGTCTTACTATCAACGACCTCAAGACCATGCAGTTGCCTATATGGGACAAGGTCGAGGGAGTGTCGAATCTTTGCTTCGATGAAGTAGGAAGAACCTCCTACTTCCTGCTGGCCGTTGTTCGTCTCTCTAGGGAGAGCAGTCGTCCGAATCTAGTTCGGACCTATTCGTGCTGCGGCGCTAATGTGGAGAGCACATACGAGCCGGCATCCTTTATGGAGGCCAACTGGTCCATCAAAGACGCGCCACGGGATTATATGCTCTTCTACGGCATTCTAAACGTGGATATCGGGTTGACTAATGTTACCAACTTCCCTGAGGTTTCTCGACCTATGGTGATAGATGGGGATTTATTGGCTGACTTTTACGAGACCATTGAAGAAGCATTCGCAACTTTGGATCGTGAAGCCGAAGAAGCAGCGGTTCCGCCAGGCGCAGATGCTCAGCAAGATGATCTTGAGCCGGGCGAGGAGGAAGTTCAAGCTGTCAAACAAGAGGAACGCGATGTTGTAGAAGCTGAGCGACAAAGACGCGACGCCTCCATGATTGCATTTGAGAGGCGAAATGCCGCAATCGCCGCGAGGATCAAAGAAGAGGAAGCTGAAGAAACTGCTGGTCAAGTACCTCAGTTCCAAGGTGAACGTTCTGGGACACAGTACCATCACCGTGAACGTAGAGTACCTCAGCTTCCCCAAGAGGAACTCTTCCGGGCAGCTCAGATGGGAAACGATGAAAGACGGCGAACCCGCCATCGCTGAGGCTGGTTTGACAAGAAGAGCAGCTCACCTTATGTCGGTTTAGATAAAGAATAACTTACTATACCAGATAAAGAGAGAAGTCATAATGATTAAAAACTTGAGAATTTTTATTATAAACATATACAGTAATCAATATTATCTTCCAAAAGAGTAATTAATATATTAAAAAAATCCTAAAAGAATGTAAGAATAGTCCTAGCCTACGGTGCTGTGTTTCTCCCCTCGATTGATACATACTCGTTATTGGCGATGATGACGATCTTGACGACTCAATCTAATCTATCCGATGTCTAGTTCTTCTCATTGCAAGGATCTAGAACTTGTAATCTGGCGAATACAGCGAAAATGACCGACTTACGGATTGTTGCGTCGTGTGCAGTCGTGGTGAGCAGATGGTCGTGTAATCTTGGCCTCGCTGGCTGTACTGACGCTGTTGCGTGTTATTGTTCTCGGCCTTTACGTTCGCCAACTTTTGACTCAATGGCCTCTGCCAGAACCTGTTGCCCTTGAGGTTTCTTGATATCCCCTAGTTCCGGGCGATCCGTGAGGTGGTCTAAATTGGGCAGTGACGAAAGACGGTCGCTCACAGTGAGCACAACCCTCGTCAGTGTGGCAGTCTTAACAGTGAAGGTCTATTCAAAGTAGCACCGGCCTTCACTGATCTCTTGTAGCGACCTTTGGACGTTCCTCTGCTCATCCGGCAGCTGTGAATCTGATTCATACCCATCGAGGACTCGGAATCATGTTGGACTCGTTGCGCGGTTGGTGTTTGTTGAGCTTTGTCACAACCGGTTTCAAGTGCTGGCGGCTTCCACCTTTCCTCAGAAAGACAGGGATGTGACTTCGTTCCAGGTATTTGTATATACTTGTGACTCTTGGTGATCATGGCGCTTATGGTAATCTCGACCGCACAGTGCTGGCAGCGTGCCTCTCGATTTCGGTGGCTCTGCAGTGGCGTTAATTGCTTCAGCCGCGGGGCAGTTGGTTCTATCAGTGCAGAATCTGTAGTGGCATCGCTTGTGGCTTCGTTTGCGTAGAGATGCGGACCGTAATTCATTGAGAAGACTTTGGTCGTCGTTCGGTGTCTCTGTTTCGGATGAACTTGCTGAAGGGTGGGGTTTCCACTGCGCTTTCTACTCCTCGTGTCGGTTGTGTAAGGCCGTTGATGTATGTCGGTCGGGTTTCTTCGCTGAAACATGGGGATTGGCGCCAGTCGGTGGCCAGCGAGGGTATCTTTGTTAGGTATCTGTAAGGGCGGCTATGATTCCAAGGGTCAAGGAACATACCGTAACAGCGTCTGAGGTTTCATCGTTGGCATATGAACTATGTATAGTCTCAAGGAAGTCATATTTGTCGAGTAGAGTGGAAAGGCAGAAGCTGTAGCAATTGGTACGCAGAGGTGGCGCTGTTTGTTCCAAAATGGGCTCAATCACGGGGCTTTGGCACTGTGAGACAAAGCCTTGGGCGGCGCAGCAACAGGGTTGGCCAATAGCTGAAAAAGCGCTGGACAATGGGACAAAAGGATTATCCAAGGCCGTTTTGGAACAACACTTCAGGTAAAGACATATTCCTTTTCGGTCTGGAGATTCTGTTGTCGTTGTTCATTGTGCCAGGATGCTACGGTACGTTTGATTACAATGGTGCCCGGCTTCCTGATGGCGCCACAGCAGGTGTTGTCGTTATCCGAGCTGGTCTTTGAGACAGCCATTGCCTGGAGGTGAGTACTTGTATAGCTGGATTGTCACAAATGTCGCAATTATGGTGGTTTTGAGTTCATTCGTTGCCAAAGATGTATCTGAACTTCAAACCAGTTGGGCCACAATCCGTGTCGTCAAAAATGGTACAATAGCGGCTTTGTAGATCCGGGGATTCCCTGATTCGGACAGGTCGTCCTCCACTATTGGCTGGTAGTCAGCCAGGCATGAGAAGTCTATCTGCGCATCGATGGGTTCTGGATGTTGGTATGCACGACTACCAGAATATCGGTTTTTTTTTGACTGCTGCGTCGATTCCTTAAGCAGACAGCGGTTTTTTGATCGGCCGATAGGAGAGAACTATATTTTTTGAGGTACTGAGGAAAACTGCAATTAAGTGATCAATTGTGGACTATGGGTATTTGAGCGGCAAATCTCACGTAGACTTGGCCGACTGACGGCATGGATAACCTTTGTGGAACGCCAGAGACTGGAACAATAGCTAGCTAGGCCTTATTAAGCGTGAATCTCAGGCGGGATCTTACAGATAGATCCTACCATCGCGGCTAATAAAACTTGTAGCATGTTGTTCAAGCTAGCAACTGTATCGTCGTGCGGTGTCCGTTTCATCCTGGAGTGTTGCTAAAAATGATGTTCGACGGTTGTTATGTGAACCTCTCTGAGTATTGTCCCGGTGCTTCGTCTCTTCGATAGTTTCTGCAGCTGACGACGCTGTCAAATCTGTTTATCGCGATGTTAGCTGTATGCATGCTATTGTGCTCAGCGCCTATTTATGGCTTTGGTTACTAACATGTGGATAGATTCTTATTGCCCGGTTACCGAGACATCGTGGAGCGTTGTACTCGCCATTTGTCGATGGTTGTCGGATTGAAGTATTGGTGAACCGATCAGCGCTCATAGTTGGTGGAGTAGGTAGGTACCCAGTGAGTGACTGGAAGATTTATTCTCGGTTTGTGCATGTGTGTCGGAATCGAATGGGAAGTTACCACCATTGATGGAAGGCACCAGCGACAGCCACGTGATATACCAGTCACGATATGGATCACAAGTAACAAACAATAAAGATACCCAGTACATCTTTGTATTTTATTGATGCAACTATCAACATGCTGGTTGGCTCTAATGCTCAAACTCCGATCCTTCCCGCAGGCCATACAATACCAGCACGATACTGCCCGCTCAATGAACCCGTCTCAGTCAACGCCCCAATAGCTGAGCGACACTTCTGAACGATCAGAGACGAGTGACAAATGATTTGTGTGACGTGGCTTTGGGAATTGGTCTTTCGCACTCCAGTCCAACACCCTGTGGTGAGATCCTCTGTTCTGTTTCCATGAGAAACAGATAGGCTGTCAGGTAGGTTGACATAGCTTCCTCTGTTAACTTGCCAAGCCCAAGAAGCGACATCATTCCAGAGAGTTATCAGATCGTGCCAATGCCGATCGACGTTTGCGGCCGACTCAGAGGAGCCCTTGAAAACAACGACCAGGCTCATGGGCTATCGTAACTCCAACCAATGGCTAGAACTAGTGGGCCATTGATATGGTCCATCGGTACAGTGTCCTTTCTTTGGTCTCTCCAGACAAGCCCATGAAAGTCGAGTGACTGGCAGGGCGATGTCGAAAGCGCCCACAGTCGGGTGATCGAAAGGACCATGTCCTTTAAGACTGTTCCAGATTTTCTGACGCAATGCCAGGGGAGCAAATCAATGTGCGCAATGAACAAATCTCGGTATTCTGC
This sequence comes from Fusarium transvaalense, assembly GCA_013623685.1. NCBI lineage: Eukaryota > Fungi > Ascomycota > Sordariomycetes > Hypocreales > Nectriaceae > Fusarium > Fusarium transvaalense. The sequence goes on from JABFFG010000491.1 coordinate 7,934, forward strand.
TGAGTATCCTTGGTTCCAATCGTCGATATCTTGTGTGTCTGTCCAAGGCCACTCGGGAGTAGGGAACCCAAATACTTTCTTCGTCACAACTATCGTTCATGATTTCATGAGCATAATACTAACATCAAGTTGCATTGACAGAACCTACATGTTTCATACCAGGTCTCTTTGTCTATTAGATACTTGTAGGGCGCATTACTACCCTTGATGGCTCCCAAGGATGGAAGGTTCTTTGACGCCGTTTCGGTGGCCTCGTCATAGCCCTTCTCGAAGGGCTTGAAGTCCAGCCCATCTGTTTTAAAGGAAGCACCAATATAGTCATGCCGGGCACAGGGGCCAAGATAGTTGGCCTACAGAGCGTCGAGTTTGGATGGGGGTAACAATGAAGATCGTGTATCGAATTACGAAGGGCTCTAGACTATGAGGGATGTAGAAGTAGAGAATAAAATCATGATTGGGTGGGGCTCAAAGAGGAGGATACCCAGGCTGCTCTGAGTGACGGCCGGCAGCCAGCTGTCAGTGCCTGCCTCTGCCTGCAGATGCAAACACGGAAGGCTTTTCGCCGCAACCTCGCAAAGTTTCTCCAACAACATCGTGCGCAGGAATTGCATCATCTCGAAGAACTCTCACTTTACAACATCTGCTGCTGCGAAAAACTGCACTGAATCGCGATGGCTACTAACCGCAACAATCAAGGCAGCTCTGCCCCGAACGAGCGTCTGCTCCTTCAGCCCTACCCTCAGGGCTATCCTCCCAACTCTGATGGTGATACCGCGATGTCCAACAGTGGAAATGCAGGCTCTACTGATGCCGATTCAGGCCCGCAATCAATGTTTGGCCGAACGGCCTTTACAATCCGCAGCCGTGGTCGTGGCATCGGCTCCAGATTTCAGGCTGATCAAAGCGGTCGCCATGGTTCTTCTTCTACCATGTATGTGCATCGACGCATGGCTGAGCGTAGACACATGCGTAGACAGACCATTTGGACCAACGAGATGGTTGTTGCCGCCCAAGTACAGGCCCAGGTGGAGAGTGGGAAGATTGAGCAGTGTGGTCTTTGTCGGAGGACAGGACATGCCATGCGCGCTTGCCTCTCAGCAAAAGAGGGTAGCATCCCAGGTTGTATCCTTTGCAACACGACCGACCACGAGTTGGATACTTGTGGCTATTTCACGATTGTGACGGCCGAAGAGAAGGTCCGCATTCTGGTGAACCAACGAGCAGGCCTGCCTCCTTTGAAGACCCAGATCTCCTGGGATCTTCACCTCTTGGCATTCTTGAACAGTGAAGAGTCTGTTGACAACGATTTTTCTGATGCCTTTCCCTGGACGGTGGGATTCTCTGCCGAAATTGCTCACCAGAGCAATGGCGCTTTCGTTCGTGAGCTTCGGGAGACCTTTGACAGAAGCGGACACGATGTCTCAATCCTGCCCAAAGACAATGGGACTCAGGATTACGAGGCCGTCTGGCGAAAGTATTGGCTGCCAAATGGAACTAGGTTTCCTCGGCGCCTAATCGAGCGAGGTCTATCTCGTCCTCTTGAGGATTATCAGCTTGAAAACGTGGCACTCGTTGAAGAGAACCGAGCCCAAAAGGAAGCACTGGCTGCGAAAGACATTCGAATCAAGGAGCTTGAACAGACTCATTCAACGCTGGTCGTCCCTTCAGGAGGGTTCACGACTGACCTTGCGCAGATCTACGGTAGCCTTGCTACAGCCTTTGAAGGCCTCCCGACGTTGCCTCGGAGTAGGGTTACCTACAACATGCATAATATTGCAACAAGAATTGCGCCTCGGCTCATGGACCAGCCAGCCGCAAAGGAGCGACTGCAGGAGCTGATAGATACCAACCAGAGGGAATGGCACTGCTTCAACGAGGTGGTCTGGAAGGGCCTTCCAGCTGGTTTTGTCGGCGACAAGAAATGCCCAAAACACCCAAGGAGTTGCATCCTGGTATGTGCTATCTATGATGGAACGGAAGATTTTCTTGCATTTCGAGAGTTTTAATTCTACTGTCTTAAGTATAAAATATACAGATCTTCTCACTCTTAATAATAAATACATCTGGATTAAAATACAGATATAAATACTAAAAAAATATAATAATAAGAATTTAATAATAGTAAGTAATTTTAAAT
>JABFFG010000492.1:0-18206 GCA_013623685.1 Fusarium transvaalense
TGTACTGTACTATACTGTACTGTACTGTACAAGGCAGTCAAGTGGTCCTATATTCGATTAAATGTGGTGGCACCACATAACATATCCAGTTACTTACCATCCGGATGGGATCTTGGTTCATTTGGCGGTAATAATTAATTATTGTCTACCTAGTAGGTAGGTGGTAGTGGTCAAAGACCCCTAGCCCTTGGTCCTTTTTTAGAAACTCCCCAAGGTTAAGTGAATGATTCCTTTTTGCCTTGATCTGAATGCTTGCGCAATCCACCTCCACCATCCCCAAACAGACTAAAAACCCAACCACTAACCAACTAACTATGACAGGCCCGTTATAAATCCCTTCTCCAAAGATCTACAAAATCAGCTTTGGAGAGGCATTTCGAAAACTTGGTTTACCTATGACGCAACGTTTCCTGTGTTGCTGTTGAAACTGAGGTCGATCAAAGAAACTCAATGGCTGATCATTCATTCACACTGGAGCCCTTGTCTGTTACATGGAGCGTTTGTTTACTTTACTTTTGCTTTACTGTACTGTAACTGTAACTGATAACTAGCTGATAAACTATCCTGCAGCACGGTTAATATGTATGCTTAGCACTAAAGATAGCCCATCGGGATCCCGTAGTGGTGTGCACCCATCAAAAGCCATGTCAGGTCAAGCTTTCGTTCTCCTGCATCTGGCGGCAGATGGACGGTGATCGATTGGTTGATCTAGCAACATGACATTCTAAACTGCACACTATCAGCAAGTGGCTGGAGTTATCCCAACTGTTTTCTCCTTGACGCAGCCTGAGTGATTAATATTGAATTCGTAGCCATAGCCGCGTCAACCTGTCTATTCATCCATATCCATAGTCATATTCTCCATTTGCCGCGTATCAAGAATTGCTTGACTCAGTCGCCCTGCTTGCCTTGCACTGTAGATTGCGTTGACACTCTAAACTCTCTCTGCTCCATGCCTTGATTTTTCATCAATAACACAGTCAAGTTTAAAAAAAGAGAGGTTAGAGTGGAGCCAGTAACTTCTGTAACTGACGCACCGGATCAACTTCCTCGTTGAGGCCCTGGCTTTGTATTGGGTGATATCGACTCATCCTGGCAGTGGAGTCGTTCAGTGCAACGCAAGACAATGTGTATGTGGGCCGCCTTTGAGCCTTGCTCGGGGATGACCCCCATCCCATGGTCCATGGCCCATGGGATATTGTATGTACTGTACAGCAATAGCAGGTTGGGATGATGCAACCGCCCCTGGGGGGGCTTGCACATACGTACGTACGTACAGTACAGTACATGATACATTACATTTCATTAATACACAAATTCACTGACAATCCTTGCGACCTCAATGGGTATATAGGAGTCGAAGCTCTCCTGCTCATCCAGTCCTTTCCTCATTCTCATCATCCACTCAACAACAATCGCTACACCAACACTCGTTTAAACAACTCCGATCTACTTCTCTTTCGACCTTTTTCTCAAACAACCCAACAAACCAAACCAACCTTCAAAATGCACGCCTCCGCTGCCGTCCTCGCTTTCGTCGCTGTTGCGACTGCTGCCCAGACCCCTGTGGCCCCCGTTGCTACTCCCATCGCTACTCCCGGTGCCCGTTAGTCCACCCATCTATCTCACGATAACTCTATTTCATCTCAAAACTAACATCTCTCAACAGCCACCAACGGTACTAAGCCCGGCCACGGCTCTGGCTCTGGCTCCGGTTCCGGCTCCGGCTCTGAGACCCCCGCCAACGGCGCTGCTGCCCTCGGCCTCAGCGGTCTTGCCGGTGCCCTCGCTGTTGCCCTTGCTCTGTAAATGTCTCTCAATGAGACTTTCTCAGAGTTGGTGGATATGAGGATCCTGTATCAGACAACCTTGCAGGGTTCTGGAGGAATCGTGCTGGTGCGCGTTTAACTTTCGATGGAGATAGATCGGGATCTCGATTGTCCTGACTAGAATAGAATAGATCAATGGAGCGTGATCGCTTCAGCTATATTAATACTAATCGCATACCACCACCTAAACTTTTCTTTCGTGAAGTCTCCCTTTCGTGTTTTGGCATGTTGTACTACCCTTCTCACTTGAGCCTCTGCACCCTTGCTTATCTCTAGGCGGTTTACCCACAACCCTGAATTTGCAGGGTCGTTAAATAAACCCCTACCGGAAATTTGTGTTCCGTACTGTTGTGCTTGTCCAAATACCAGACTACCACGCTTTGATATGGTTGGTCAGTCCGAAGTCTTGAACATGGTCTCGGAACGATTGAATTCGGCGACTGTGAGTCGGTTTTGGGCTCGTTCCCCCATGTAAATAAACCAACAAGTCAAGTGTTCTTATCTTCCTTGGCTGGGACAAACTTAACATCCTTCCCGTCCCGGCACCCTTGCAAGTCGACTGATTATGGTGGCTACACAAGACTGATACAACATATGTCGACCAGGATCCAATGCACTCTGGAGGCTACTTCCTACCCAACTGAAAGAGGAACTTCTTGGCTTATGTCGGATCGAGAGTGTTGCGAGAATGAAAGTCCCGATATTTTCTGTTGTATCGCTTCGTACCAGGTTTCACGAAATGACTTGAGGATCTGATACGAATGTCGTAGTCGCGGCGCGGCACAAGTTTGCCGTATCTGTTCCCCTCACATGGCAGTCGCAATTTGTATTATGTTTCTATCGTAAATTTCGATTGACTCAGGCGGTGATGGGAACCTGCCCGCCCGAGGCGCCTGAAGTGGGAGGCTTTGGTAGATCGTCCTGGGAAATGTTAGCTGAGAAAAACGTGGCACATGGCGCATAAAACATACCAAGTCAAAGATAACTCGGATCATGAGACTGCAGCTAGGGCAAACAGCGATGTCTTGCTCATCCAGCAAGTCTTCTAGGGTGATCTGAAACTTGTCGCCACAAGGACAAGGGAACTGGTAAACTCCCATGGCCTCGTCAAAGGTCATGTCCTCGATCTCGACTTCATCGTAAATGGAAATACCCTCGTCGTCGGACATTTTGGTGGTTCGTTCGGATGTTACTTTCCGTCAGCTTTTGTGAGAGAAGTTCTAATGATGTTAGATTCTCCAAAGACTCATACATAAAAAAGATGCCCCGCGAATGCGACCAAAAAATCTATAAAATGTGGCGTAGGCAGGCAAGTGTGGCTGGTGAGACTCACATGTGGCTACCTACCTACCTACTGTGTCAAATGTTAATCACATGCCGAGTGCTGCGGGAAAGTGTGGGGAGGCTTGCACTTGCCCCAGATTCATCGGCCGAGGAAGCTTTCTGTATGGGGAAACTGCATTTGATGATGGAGTTCACAAGACATTCTTAGCCATGTAGCGTAACAATCTTACACCTTGCAACATCTCTCAACCTGCTATCTTTTTCTTCCAAGATTACTTTCTAAGACATTTGTCTCCATCTGCGCTTTTTTTCTGCTCAAATTTCCTGCCTTTGCGACTTCCCCATGCGTTGCAGTGTCTTTGACAGATCTGTGACGTGACGTCGATACGCCTCGGCTCACCCTCGATTTCAACGTTGGCGCAACCGTGGACCGCTCTTGAGTCTCATCTAAGCAACGCCTCCGTAGAAAGGATACCTCTTTAGCCTCATCGCAGAGTCTTGAGACTCTTTGCGCGCCTACCATGGGCTCGCAATCGAAGCTCGCCTTGCCAGGCGACCGCACCCTTCGGGGCATCGTATCTCAGCTTACTGGCCTTTACGTCTCTAATCGCACACGTATCTCACGCGCTGTCTGGATAACTTTGTTCGCTGCTCTGGTCAATCGAATTCGACTTGCCATTTCCGAACAAAAGGCAGCATCGGTGCGCGAAGCTGCCCAGCGCGCTGCTCGTCGCGGTACCACCTCGAGCGGAAGTGAAGAAACACCAAGAAAGAAGGTGGAATTAAATCGCGAGTTCTTCCGGTCGCTTCTGAAACTACTTAAGATTGTTGTACCAGGATGGCACAGCAAAGAGTCAAGATTGTTGATGAGCCACAGTTTCTTCTTGGTTCTCAGGACGCTTATCAGTGTTCGCGTAGCTGAGATGGACGGTGCTATAGTTAAGGCTCTGGTGAAGGGCAACGGAAAGGAATTTTTGAAGCGCATAGTATGGTGGATGTTGATTGCGGTCCCCGCGACCTTTACCAACTCTATGGTCAGTTTGACCATAACAAGTCGCGCTTTTTGCTTTGCTAATGATCCATGTAGTTATCATACCACCAAGCCGAGCTATCGCTCAAGTATCGATCACGGCTTACACAACATATTCACGACAAATATTTATCCAACCTAACCTTCTATGGTATCTCGGCTTTGGATGACCGAATAAAGAACCCCGATCAGTTGATTGCGGTTGATGTGTCAAAGTTCTCTAATAGTCTGGCTGAGCTATACAGTAATTTGGCCAAACCTCTGTTAGACATGGTAAGCTAGGCTGATTCCGTCGTGTATGCTTATAACTGACTTTCGTAGACCATATATACCTGGTCTTTATCAAAGAGCGTTGGTGGCGAAGGTGTCGTCTTCATGTCGCTTCTGGTACAGTTATCAGCCAATGTAATGAGGGCGTTAACTCCTCCGTTTGGAAAATATGTTGCCGATGAAGCAAGATTAGAAGGTGAATTCCGGTTCCAACACTCGCGCCTCATCGATTATAGCGAGGAAGTTGCCTTGTACGGTGGCCACAACGCCGAGAAAGACACCTTAGATAAGGGTTACTTTACTCTTATCAAACACGTCAACTACATCCTTCGACGACGATTCTACCACGGATTTATGGAAGATTTCGTCATCAAGTATTTCTGGGGTGCTCTCGGTCTGATGCTTTGCAGTGTACCTGTCTTTATCAAGATGCCTGGTCACATCGCAATGAACATGGGTGACCGAACAGAAGCCTTTGTCACAAACAGACGAATGCTTCTCTCTGCCTCCGACGCTTTCGGACGCATCATGTTCTCTTACAGAGAAGTGATGGAGTTGGCGGGTTACACATCGCGTGTCGCCACTCTTCTGGATGTGATGAGCGATGTACAGGCTGGTCACTTTGAGAAGAAGCTCGTGTCTTCTTCGGGTGTGGAGAGCAACGAGGCCGTACTCAAGGGTCGTGGAACAGTACACGAGAGCAACGATATCACCTTTATTGATGTGTGAGTTTAGGGCAAATCACCTTGATCGTGAAATTGGAGCTAACCACATCACCTCAACAGGCCTATCATCTCTCCCAATGGAGACGTACTGATCAAGGCTTTGTCCTTTACTCTCAAGCACGGCGATCACTTGCTTGTTGTCGGTCCTAATGGCTGCGGCAAGTCATCCCTATTTCGCATTCTCGGCGGCCTTTGGCCCGTCTACGGAGGCACTGTTTATAAACCTCCATTCCACGCCATCTTCTACATCCCCCAGCGCCCTTATCTATCTCGAGGCTCTCTTCGTCAGCAAATCATCTATCCAGATTCTCTCCGCCAGATGCGTGCCCGCGGTATTACCGATGCGGACCTCCTTGAGTACCTTAAAATCCTGGGCCTCGAACACCTTCCCGAACTATACGACGAAGCATGGGATGCCGAGGCTGAGTGGCGCGACGTCCTTTCAGGTGGCCTCCAGCAGCGTATCGCCATGGCGCGCCTCTTTTACCACCGCCCCAAGTACGCTATCCTCGACGAATGTACCAGCAGTGTCACCCTCGAAACAGAAAAGGCAATGTACGATACAGCAAAGTCGCTAGGTGTTACTCTCATGACGGTCAGCCATCGCCGAAGTCTATGGAAATACCATTCCCACATTCTTCAATTCGATGGCCAAGGCAATTATGTCTTTACCAAGCTTGACGCTGATCGGCGTCTCAAACTTGAGGATGAGAAGGAGGACCTCGAGGTCCGGTTGCGCCAAGTCCCGGAGCTGGAGCGTCGCATTGCTGAATTGACAGCTGTTTAAAGATCTTGTTTGTGTGAAGAGTTGTTGTAATGCAATTCTTATTGAATACCCAGGTGTGGATTTTGGATGGAGCTGTGTCTTGCTCGATTGTTTAGATGTTGGTGTACACTCACTCTCGGTATAGCAATGCGTTTATTACACATCATATATGGTATCACCAACCAAGATTATTCTCTCATAGATGATGCCATGACTTTACTTAGAAATTGAGCTATTTACTCGCTACCTATTTTTAATGTCAGAAGTCGATAGGCCCTTTGTTTGTGCTCATTTCAGGATAGTATTGTCCAAGCTATCCTATCCTGCCGCCATCGCAGAATTATATCCATCGTATACCCATCTTGCCAGAGATCAATTCATTGCTCTATGGTAGGAAGATTATCGGGATGGTAGGGACATGTCTTCTTGTGTATACTGTTATCACCAAGCATGATATCTCGATGACTCGCACCACATTCGAAGCAGAACTCGTGCTTGCACTTGATACCTGTGGCCCAAACGAGTCAGTACTGAGCCGAATGTTTCTTTTGTGCCGGGAACATGGCTTCGCAGCTTAATCCCGTCCGCCTCGGCAATAATTGTTGTGACCCCGAGTATAAGGCTGATTACAGGCCCAGCAAAATTCGTAACGGCATTTAATGCCTAGTGCAACAACTCTTAGCATCATCATAAAATAGCCATGTTAAACTTCTTGTGCGAACGCACCATCAATGGCAGAATAGACTTGTTGCAAAGGCGGGTGTACACGAATGCATAAACGTGAGAAGGGGATATGCGAACTTACAAGTCATGTGTGAGCTATTTAATGTTAGTTTCAATCATTAACAAATAGGGTTATGGGCCTGATTCTTACCAGCCTTTGTTCTTTTCGATTGCCCATCCGCACCCCGCACAGGGCTTGGTGGTACGGCTAACCGTTGCGTTGCTCTGTGCCTCTTCTTTCTTTCTTCTGGCTGCGATCTGACGGGCGAGTTGTGCAGCCTTTTGAGCTTGTTCCCTCTCTTGACGAGCCCTCTCTTCCCGTCGCCTCATCTCAGCTTGATCCTCGGCTAGAAGATCTTGAGCCATGGCTCTATCAGCTTCCAGTTGGGCCTGCTGTGCCTCTGACCACTTTTCATTCTCCAGTTCGAGATGGGAGCGAAAGTTGTCCGGATCAGCCAGAAGTTGGTCGTATTCATTGCACGATAAAGTCTCATGCCAGGCGACATTGTGATGAAAACAAGAACGATGATTGCAGTGAAGGCATGTCACAATGGGTTGAGCTGATCCAGACTCGTGAATCTGTCCTGAACCACATCCGGAAGTACACCAGACAAAGTTCTCAGCCTCCGACATGGCTGCTCGTAGGGCGATTGTTTCGTATCTAATCCGTGTCAGTTTCGAATGAGTTTGTATGAATATGATAAGCGTACTTAGTGAATGTCTGTTTGTTGGCATACCGCTGAATGTCGGCATACTCTAATAGCTCCCTGCATTCAGGGCATCTGATCTCAGTCCAAAGCTTACTGCTCAGATCAGATTCTATCGATAGCTGAATGCAGTCGAGGCATGTGCTGGGAGGATGTGTACATGTTGCCGTGACAGAGAAACGTGGGAACGCATCCACATGCTTGTTGTATGCACATACTGCACATTCCAGATCGCCCGTGACAGTACTTCTTGCGGTGCGCTGATGTGTAACAATCACATCGGTTGAGTCAGTCGCTCGTTGATACCGCTGCCCAAAACTGTTTTATATAGATGTTTAGTTCGCATTCATGAAAAAATTGAAGAAAAAACATGAAGAGTGAGACGGTGTCCACAAAACACGAGTCTCAAAAGATAGGGGCTACAGTAGCATTGAACACGAAGCTCACTGAGAGCTACGAAAATGGTGAAGGATCCGAATAGGAGCTTGAACAGACATACCGAAACTCATCAGCTCCTTCGTTCTCGAGCTGGTCTAACTGGCGGAGATATCCCATTGTCATAGCGTCATCCTGTTGCTCAAACAAATTAACATACGGATTAGTGGCGGAAGCAGACGAGGGTCCAGCAGCAGCTGTGGCAGTTCGAGGGCGTTTATTGGGGAATTCTGTGCGGTCTCTGACATCGGGAGTCTCTGTATCAACATCCTCAACACCAAGGTCTGTTAGATCGAGGATAGATGCTGAAATAGGAGCGTAGCCGCGTTGGGAAGTCGATTTCCCATTCTGATTAGAAGTGGTTCCACAAGTTGTGGCCACATCAGGGGGTGAACCGGAAAGTAAATCGTCGTCGTTGTCCAAAAACGAAGGCCTTTGATACTGGAAAGCTGGTTCGGCAGAAGGTACAGGAGCGGGAGTAGCGCCTGGCTGTTGCAGGTGAATTTCTGAATCATGTAGCGACGACGAACCAGAAGGTCTCAAGGCCAACTGAGAGGTAGATTCTGTTGGAAAAGTATGGAGGATTTGGCCATCGCGCTGCTCCTCTTGGTTCATTTCCTCCTCCTCCTCATCGTCCACAAGCCAGATGGATTCATCATCCTCTCCAAATCCTCCCATGATATCTGGGTTCACCCGTCCATAGATACCAGCCCGCCTGGCAAACATGTTGTTTTTGAGAGGATTCGCGTCTGTATAAGGAACGAACTTCGTGGCATAAGGGTCTGTTCCTGGAGTTTGGGGGTCTTTTACCGGCTCTTGGGCTGTAGAGTGACCTTGGTTGTGCTGGTAATCCGAAAGGGTCGAGACAGTAGAGGGGACAGAGGTTGGGGGTAGAGGATAGGAGGGTTGCCGTCGAGGTCGCTGCTCATGTTCGAGATCCGTCGAGATGGTCGAGGGAACAGAAGTGGGCGGTAGAGGATAGGGATTGTGTTGATGTGGAGGCGGGTTCCCCGTAGTGGTGTTGTTGTTGTTAGGGACAGGGACAGGGTCAATGCTAGTCTCAGTAGTGACTTCAGATTCAGCAAGGGCGCTGCTAGAAGTTTGAAGGCCGGAAGGTGGAGTTGAAGTTGTTCTCGACGCCTTCCTCTTCTGCCAAACGTTGGATGCTTTGTTTTTGAGAGAGCGCAGCATCGCTCAACGAGACGGGGGTGCGCTGGTGCTCAGGGCAGGGCAGGTAGGAAACTTCAATTTGGGCAGCAGCAGCTGCAGCGATGGTAGCACTGTCCCAGTGTGGATCTGTTTCTGTTTCTGTTCCTGTTTCTGTTTGTCTACTGACCTAGAGCTGGAAGAAGAAATTAAAATCTGTACATAACCATCGAGTCGGGCTGTTAGTGGAAGAATTATGGTTAACCTTTGTAATAAGCATATGGAATACAATAAAGACCGACCAAACAAAGCTAATATGGACTTAGAATCCCAAGGAGGTGAATATCAAGGTCTGTTGCCTGAGGTACTTGCGCTTGCACATGGAATCTGTCTGTCACTTGCAGGGCAGTTTCAGGCTGTGCTTGTAGCAGGCTCTTTTTCTGTTGTCGAGTCTCTTGGTGTACCTATCATGTAGCGTAGCATCTCGACTCAGACCTGAAGCTATGCCTGTTTTTGAGCTTCTGTACCCCACTGGGCTGAATTGAAAGGCATTCAGATGATTATATGGATGTGTCCTGTAGGCATGAGGTGGCAGTGGCTTCATATCATTGGCACTCGTGTTGGCCTTGAGCATCTGCTCGCCCGATTAAAGTGTCTATTGAATTGAAGGGGGCCTGTCCTAGTGGAGTCCTGTCTTCGGTAGTGCCCCGCCCCCGCCTCTTGCTCCGTCGAGGCTCTCTCAAATCGGCATACCCCTAGGGTGTCATTAACTCAAATGCAACTTACACGGAGAAGTAGGCACAGACAGGTATTATCAAGGCTATCTACTCTGGCTCAATTACTCTTGGATAAGCAGAAAATCTCTATGGCCGCTGAGACGGAATTGGGGAAGCAGTTCAGGCTATTTTGGACTAGGCTCTTAGCCTACTTATCTTGCACCTTTAAACTAGAAGATGGGCAACTTTTCTGTTGCCCCTTAGAGTACAAACGTTCGGGATATCAGGGTCGCACATTCATTTACTTCCAATGCAAAGATCGCATAACCGTTTAGTTCACTTCACAACCCTCAGCTCATCACAATGCTATCCACGCTAGGTCTGTGTAAACCATTAGACATACTCGCATGTCACTGTGTTGTACCGCTGGCCTATACCATGGATTAGTAAAATTCAACGGTAAACATACTTCCTATAGAAGAAAACTCACCGTTGTAAAGTAGAGTGTAGGTAGTGGATGCCGAAAGGTAAACTGCCTCGATCTTGCAGTTGAGTTCGTAGTACCACTGCCCATCTGAGCCCTGCCGACGAGAAAGCTGGTTCTCTGGAATGTGGCTGACATCGGCCTCAACGTGTGAAAGGACCTTGACATTGTCATCACGGGCCACCGGTGCGTCCCGAGGCAATTGGTCGTTGTAAATTGTCATCTTGATCTTGCGGATGCGACCACTGCTGACGGGGCCTGTCCAGACAAACGATGTGAAATAGGGCTCGTTCTCAGATACCTCTGAGCCCTAATAAAGAATGTTAGACTACTCTGACGCAATTGTCTTAAAGACTCACCCTAGTAATGAACCACTCCATCGCGAGGACTTTGTAGCAGCCGTCCAGACCACACCACGTCCTGTTGCTCTTGAGGTGGCCATGTATCGTTTCGTCCCATCGAGCGCGCCACTCTGTTCCGTAGTGCTTTCGGGCCTTGCGATTCTTCACTCTGACCACAGCAAGGTCCGGCGCGGCATTGGCAAGCCCCTTAAGAACAGCACCTTGGACAATAGCCTGCCAAGCGTTGGGCGGCTGCATAATCTGGATGGAATTGTCGACGGAAATTCTCAGTCGCTCTTTGAGATAGCTGGAAGCTCCAAAACCACCAACCAGGAGAATGGCGCGGACAGGCACGTTACTAGCCGTGATCTGGTCCTTTACCAACTTGATAACCTCGAGCACGACAGGCTCAAAGATGGTCTTGAGATCTGATGCTTTCAGGGCGAAGCGTCCTCGGCTGATACCGAGGGCCTTGTTATTGGCTAAACCTGCCACAGGGATGTTGTAGGTTTCATCTGGCGCGGTGTTCAAGGTGAACTGACGTTTGACCTTTTTCTCAAAGACCTCCATGGCCTCGGCCATAACTTCCTCGTCGAATCCTTCCTCCTTTCCTAGTTTACCTCGAAGGTACTTTGCAAAGCGCATGTTGAGGAAAGTAGAGCCACAGAGAGCTCCCGAACCAGGAGCTGCCTCTTGGACTTCTAGAATGGGCTTTAGCCCGGTGATAGTGTATGAGATCAAGTCGACAGTGCCACCGCCGGCGTCGACCACGACAATGGTATCACCAACCTTCAGCCCATGGGGGTCAAGTCCATGCAGAGCATAAATCGCAGCAGCTTCAGGCTCAGAGACAAGGTGGACCTGCTGCTGGGACGAGGAAAGACCCGAAGCCTTTTGACACGCCTTTTTGGTCTTGTCTTTGGCTAGATCGCTCCAGATAGCTGGGACGGTGACGACAAATTCGAGGGGAGTGCTGTTCACAATGCTGTCGCCAAGCTTCTCGCGCAGAGTATACAATAGATGGTCGCCGAGCTGCGAAATAAAGTCGGTGACAAGTTTGTCTACATTTCGGCCGCCTCGAGCTCCATCGGTGCCCACTGATTGACTCATGGCTTGCAGGTCAGGGTCAAGGTCTCTTCAAGGCATTGGTTAGCTAGCTATCTAAGTAAGGGTTATAGAAACACATACAGCTTGAACCATTCAATGACTTCGTCTTGAGGTGCAGTGATAGGAATGGAGAAACCCCATTCGATCTTGTCTCCATTGTATCGCAGCTTCGAGGGCACCTTGTCGCTAGATTCTCCCTCCCTGTTAGAACTGGACACAGGCCATTGGGTAATGCAGGTTCTTCTGGATGGGTTGCGGCTCTCAGCCCAGGCGACTCCAGAATATGTTGTGCCAAAATCGATGCCAACAATGATCTTCCGATCAGTGATTTTGAGCTTGTCGAATTCCATGGTGGTCTATTGGGTTGACAAGCTGCGACTCTAGGTGTAAAAGGATGAAGGGCTGTTTGTATGACACGCGGGACGCGGCTAACAAAATTAGAAGAAAAGAATGATGTCTTGGTTGCAGGAGGTAAAGGTTCCAGGATCATAAAAGATGGGAGAACAGCCCAAATATTTGACAGGTGGACGAAAGCCCATCGAGGTAGCTAATTGGAGGAAAGAAGCAGGTCTCGGTGACAGTGGCAGTGGCAGTGGCAGCAGCGGTCATATGGAACCTAATAATGGAAATTATCAAATTGAGACTGTCCCGTGGTGTCACTGGAGCGAATGTGCCTGCATTCAATGGATGCCATCCATTTTTGGTTGCCTGACAGCCTACCTACTATCTAGTACCTAGGTATCTACCATCAAGATATCCTACCTGGGCGAATACTGTAGAATATGTGGTTTGGATTGAGAGGTAATTTATAGATTTACACCCTGACTTTCCATTACCTAAAGTCTTGAGCCATTATCTAAACACTTCGCACCTCCTGTTGAGGGGTCTATGATTGTATCCATATCAAGGTTATACGGCTGCCAAGATGAAACGAGGCTTCTCCCAGGCGGTTACTTGCCTATTTTCTGTGTGCCTAGGTAGATAGAAGAATTCTGCCTTGCGTGAAAATCTACAATGCTCTACTTTCATGAGACTTGCTTGGCGTGAGGTCAAGTCGCCCGAGGTTAGCTCAAACGGCTGCTAGCCCCTTAGTGAATCCTCAGCCCGGGTTAGGAAAACTTGGTTACTAGAAGCATAAGACATAATTAAGCAGTCAGTTTATGCCTATTTAAAGCAGGTTCTCAGTTTATTTATTCTGTTCTACGTTAGGTTAGTAGTCTAAGCATGGAACTGCGAGTGCGGGTGCGGGTGCGGCTGAGGTCAAGGGGGGTAGTATCCACTTGCGGGGGTGAACGCCCTGCAGCGGTGGGGTAGTCGATCACTGACTGCCCTGCCCGGCTGGGGTTGACTGAGACTCAACTTGATATGGGATGCCCAGACGACTCGTGTTGAATCAAATCGAATAGAAAGCTTCTCTTCTAAAAGTTATTACTTTTATGTGGGTGCTAAGGCAGCTCACTAAGTGCTTTTCTATTTTGCGGTACGCAATAGTGAGCAATGACTGATTGCACAGGCTTTCAAGCTATACGTACCTACACTAGGTTGGCAGGGTCTTCATCCCTGCTTGGCCTAGTGGATCTAGAAGTCCCGTCCGTCAGTAAACACACTTGGAAGAACAGTTATCGACTTATCAAGAACGAGAACAAATGCAGGTGACTACCCTCCATATCAGTCTTGTTCTGTACAGCCTCTAATCGTTGCCTGAGTATGCCCTACCTGAAACTAGATAGTACTTAGCAGTAGGCAGCCATTTACAGGGCATTCGGTGTTGAGCCAATGAATAAGTCGTACCTAGGTAGGTCGCCAAGTGACAGCCTGCCGCTGATATCGGCACCCCTCCACTCTTCTTTCCTTCTGTTAGTACTGTATGTAGTAGGTTTGCACATGCAGTCAGCCTCTTCTTTACTTGGAATACCTTGCATTTATAGACGACTCAATCGCAAGTAATTCACCATTTCAGCCCATCTTGCCCATTCCAGGTGGATCCATTGTCTGTCAAGCTGCAGGTATCCGACAAGCGAAACGCCTCGCCTTCCATTTCACGTCTTTGTCTACGCTGTATTCGATTGCACTGCACTACACTCAATTCTTGACCATTGCACAAATCCATACTCAATCCACCGATTGTCACCCATCAGAGTGTAGAAATTGTGAAACTGTCCTACTGTCCAACTATCCAACTGTCTCCTCCTGCGTTACCTCGACTCTGCCTATCTCTGGACATTCTCTCGACAATGGCGGATGTAAAGAAACGTCCCTTACCTCCTGCCGTTCCCCCAAAAGAGCCCGTTGAAGAGAGCAAGCCAACCTCTAGCACTTCTAACCGAGTAAAAGAAGAGCTTCGCACCAAAAGCCGCCCAGATTCTACGTCAACCCAGAAAGAAAGCAAGCGAGAAAGTCGGGATATGCCCTGTTCCCCAGAGAAGCGACCCCATAAGGCAACGTCCACGAACCCAAAGATGCTCGACAGTTTGGAAAACGGCGATTGGGTTGAGATTCCACCCAGAGCACTGCTTCCAGAGTCAAATGGGCAAGGTTATCAGGAACAGGCACAATCGGCCTCGCACGACTTGATGGAATTAGACGGCTCTCCTGCGGTTGAAAAGGCTCTCGACAACGACAGCGCCTCGCAGTCGCCGACACTGCCAAAGGCTCCTCTACCACGCTCCGCTGAATTTCAGTCGCTCGAAGAGCTTGCTGGTTTTGAAAATGACAACATCGCCCCCTGCGACGAAAAGCTGCGTGAACAAAACGTCCAACTTGACCGCCGCATCCAGGATCTTCAAAGACAACTATCCACCCTCACCACGGACAAACAAATTGCAGAAGAGAAAGCAGACACGCTATCGGAGAAACTGAACAGTCTAAAGCAAAGAATGAACTCCAACATGACAGAGGTGGAGATCAGCAGCGAGGCGCTAGCAGACAAGGTAGAAGAGCTAGCGAAAGAGAATCGCGCTCTCAGGGAACAACTCAACGACGCCCAGTCTCACATATTCAGTCTTCAGCCCTACCGCAAGGAACTGACCTCAGAAGAGGTTGGACAGGTACGCTACCTATGCTCTGCTCCTCACGTGCAGATTCTGTGCAGATTTGCTAATATCTAGACTCTAGGAGTACGATGCTCTCGTCGAACAAGTTCAGGACTGGGTGCAAAAGTTCATGGATCCGTGGTTGGACGACCATCAAGAAGGAGTTGATGCCCTCCTCAGCAATGCGAGGAAGCGAGCAGTAGATGCTACCAGATTCAAGCATGTCATATACCAGTACCCTGACCTAATCCACGGCGCGAGCTTCCCGGAAACTGACGAGGATATCATCACATCTGTCATCATGAGGTATCTGCATGACCACATCTTTCAGACTGTCTTGTATGGTACAATTACTCGTTATGTCGAGGTCATAAGTTTCATTGAGAAAGAAATGCAAATGTCGGTCGAGCCCAAGAGAGGTATGTTCGCATTGGCATAATGAAATCTACTGACTTTCTTTGAACCACTGACTAACGTGCACCTAGACCTTTTTTCTGTAAGAACCTGGACTGCTGAAGCATACAACGCCCTTCTTAGTTCTCCTCAATTCAGAGCAGTTCGTAATGAGCGACGCGAGGCTATGACACGAGAGCTCGCAAACATACTCAAAATATTCTTTAAGAAGGATCAATTCAACTGGTTTTGCCAGAATACGTGTCAGCGAGTCGTCGTGCCCGCCATGAAGCTCTACGAGAAACTGCAAATCTCAACCAACCACTTCTACCTTGACGTCAACTCCTTCATCGTCAGGTCTGGCGGCGAGCTTACCACATCCACTGACTTCATCGACACACTCAAGAACCTCGACTGCAAAAACGTACTGCAGAACCGAAAGACATTCAATGTGGAGAAACTTGATCCGCCGCCATCCAAGAAGGAGCTTTACCACCGTCTTCACAACGTCTGCACTGTGGTTCCAGCTTTGTACATGAGACAGATCGGACAGCGAGATGCTATCAAGGATCCTATCGTGGTTCGAAAGCAACAGATGCTGGTTGCCTGGGGACCAGAGGAGAAACGTAATGCGTACCAAGAAAACGGCGATCGAACGCTTGTGTCGCATCTGTACGGGTTCAAGGGCACAGGAGAAGGATGGGCATCATTCCTTAGATGATAGGTGCGAATTAGAGGGTTGCGGTTCTGGGGACATCCTAGGCGATGGTACTTCAGGGAAGGGGGAAACTCGAAGACAATGAATGAAAGTTGCATGGCGAAGAGCCGTGATACTGTCATTTTCTTGATATGAACACAGCAACATGGCGATCACAATGAGAGATCTATTTAATACTCATGGTATTTTGCACTGCCTGTAGATAGCATAATCGCTGACAACTGCACCACGTCACTGCATCACCAAGAATGAATTATCAACGTCGATGCCTCGAAAGGTTCTCGATATAAATTGTACAGGCGTGCTTCTAGCACACAAAAGCTCCCTATAGCCACAACTGGGCATACACTACATCCTAGGTATCCAGAACACCAAGCTACCTACATGACAAAAAAAGATGTAAAAAAGAAAAAATGGAACGAATGCGGAATGTCTTCTTGATGACAAAAGAATGAGCATCAGTGAGGAACAAACGAAAAAGGCAATAAGGAAATAAAGGCCGAGCCCTTCTTTGATCGTCAAGAGGGCGGCGAGGTATCAGCACACTGTATATCCATCCATCCATTCTCCTAGTTTCCACACCTCATCTCTCTTTTCCCCAAGGTGATCCAACCTTGGTTCTTCTAGTTGTGAATACATGACATCTTTCTCCCTGTTCCCTATTTAGGTCGAAAGCTTTTTATAGTTAAAATTAGAAAGACAAAGGAAGTGTAAGATGGGCCTGCCTAGGTCCGTTCATGCCACTGTCTCATATCAGTGGTTGCGAATGCTCGTCTTCTCAGCGTCGAGATGCCTTGTCGTGAAAGCCAACATTGTACCGGCCAAGATAAGTCCGGAAGTAGTCCTACTCTTCGTCCAGACTTCCCATCATGCCATTGCCTTTGCTACCTTTGCGGCCTAGCTTGAGCATGCTGAATCTCTTGCGGACACTGCCCTTCTTGCTGGCGAGTTTGTTTTCAACAGGCTTGTCGTTGGCAGCACCGAATTGCTGGTCAAGACTTCCGCGACTGCTGAGGCCCCCGGGCGATTCAGGGTGCTTCTCGTCCTGGGACTGCGTGCGGAAGAAACTGTGTCGGCGGCCCTGTTCTTTGCTTTGGCCTTGGCTTAGGGAGCGGCTGAGGCTGCTTGCGGTCTCGATGTCTCCAGTTACTTCCTCGGGCTCGGTTGGTAACTCGGGTTCCTTCTTCTTACTGCCGCCGAGGAAGCTCAGTCGTGCGCCTCGTTTCGATACCGGTCTGATTACTGAAGCCTCTTCTGTGGTGACACCGTTCACGGCGATGCCAGCGTTCTTGTCCTTGGGGCTAGCTTCAGAGGAACGCGATGACCGCCTCCAAGTAGGAGAAGGAGTTGCAACCAGTTCGCGCTGCGGTTGAGGAGGAGTGAAGTGTGCGATTTCTGGCGCGAATGTGTTCTCAAAGCCTGTGCGAGTCAGTGAATTGAACTTGCTTCTTGTCGGACTTGACTTACATCTATGAAGCTCATCATGTTTCTGGCTGAGGAGCTCATTGGAACTTCGAGCGAACATGGCAAGGCACCTCTTGATCATAATGGCATGGTCAACAAGCGCCATCTTTATCGCGCTGTCTTGAGGAGTCAATTCTACATCGGGCACTTCGTGGTCCTCCTCTTCCTCGGAATTTTCATCGACCTCCTTGGGCTCCGGCAACAGTTGTCGGTAGCAAGCGACACTGTTCTCGGAGGTGGGGTTCACAGATATGCTGATTGCATCAAGAAGAAGCTGCGCATGGTCTCCGTTACCGTCGGCAACTCGGTGTTCAAGGGCTGTCATCTCTTGGGTCTTGCGAACAATGCGCTCCAGTGCTGTTTCGTGGGCACCGAGGCTGATCTCTTGGGTATCAACGACTTCGCTACGACGAAGAATAGTAGGGAAAGCATCAGCGGTTGTAAACACTAACTTCTCGGCAGAGTGCTCCTTGGCAGGACCAGTTGTGTTACGTCGTGTTGAAATGGAGAAGGTCTGAGGGTGGGAGGAGAGAAGGAAATCCCGAATTACTTGTGGGACTCGTGCGCGCTGGAAGACCGGATGACTTAGATCACGGTGAGGCGTAACGGCTGAGATGACCAAGAACTGGCCCTCAACATCGTCAACGTCTCCCCCAGTAACGATCTGAGCAGCTGGATACTGCTCCTGCATGCGATCTGTGAAGGCCGAAGCGCGTTCATTAGGGGATCCTTCGTATATAAACTCCTTGTCTCGAAGGTTTGCATGAAACCCAAGCCCCTTGTAGACAACCTTGAAATATTTGGGAACAAGCTTATCGCTCTTTGAGATCGTCTCGTAAATTGTTGCGATTGCCCGCTCAGTCCTGGCGAGCTTGGAAAAATCGAAGATATTGCTCTCGTATTGCGCCTGCAGTTCCTTGTAGGCTGCCAGAGCGTGGCTCCAGGAATCTCCTTCTTCGAAATACTTGATCATGTCGAAGTACAGTCGTTCCTTTCGCTCGAACTGCGTCTGTGCCGGGAAGTCTGGGTCTGGGAG
>JABFFG010000493.1:0-57397 GCA_013623685.1 Fusarium transvaalense
TCCCTCCCGTCCGCCCCTCTAAGTCTTCTACGCCTGCTCCCCTCGCTTTTATTCCCTTCCTCCTACATTCCCCTCCATCACCAACTCGACTCCTCTTTACAACCATCCCGCATCACTTCGCCTGTATCATCCGACCCGTACAAACTTTCGACGAGGCCATCTAGAGCCTTTAACCCCATTCAACACAAGCAGCTCAGCCTTTCCATGACCATCGATCAATCATATCCAATGACCATCATCACGTTCAAGATCACCACTTTCACCCTTTAAACCCCACGGGAGCGCGCGCAAGCGAAGAGCTCGCAGTCGAGAGCAAGAGCGAGAGTAACAACATTCTACGAATCAGACGATATTCAACCATCGTGCTGTCAGGCCTGGCCTAATTGCCCGATTTCCGATCGCAAAACTGCCGTCGTCCTCTGTCGCCATCCACGCCTAGGAAACGCGACCCGACTACGTCAAGATGCCCGGTGCAAACGTAGCAGTCCTCCCGCCTCCTGCGGCCTCGACAGCCTCTTCGCGAAAGGCCTCGCTGGCACCCGAACGCAAATACAAGTGCCAGTTTTGTAATAGGGCCTTTAGCAGGAGCGAACACCGAAGTCGCCATGAACGATCACGTACGTGTACTACCCCCTCTCAACTTCTTTGACCAATAGTCAATCCACACACAACCCCTCTCTGCCGGTTTGGCGGCAAGCTAACATCTGGTACAGATACCAAGGAGCGACCTTTCAAGTGTATGAAGTGCAGGAGCACTTTTGTCCGTCGCGATCTTCTTCTCAGACATGATCGTACTGTCCACGCAAAGGACGGCGGCGTCCCACTTCACAGTGATGGCAAACGCCGGGCTGGCCCCAAGACCCGCGCTGTCGGCGCGCCTTCGAAATCATCCATCGCCATCGATACCTCGACTCTGGAGCAAATGGAATCCGGTGCTGATGCCATGTTCGACGTGGAAGCTGCTGCTATGCTCGTGGCCGATTTGCATCACAAAGCCACAGCCGCAATGCGCGAAGACCACTCGTACGAGGACAGTCCTTCGATGACATATTCACCTCACAACGCTTCTGCTATGGAATCTACAGTGACATACCCATCTGGTGCCATTGCACTGCCCCAGGTTCAGTGGGACGGTTTCATGTCTCAATCAGTCGCCGAGCCCAAGGCACACTCCATAACATCAAGCGCGTCTGGTTCATTCGAGTCGCAACCATCCTTCGCCAGCGGGGCTACGCTGCAGCCCCAATCCAACCAGCTGCCCCCTATCAACGGCCAAAATTGCAATGGTCTGGTTCCCGCTTTGCAATCAATGATCAATTCGTTACCAAACTCTGCCGCCGCGCCACCATCCCCATGGGTTTCGGAGTCCTCCAAAGCTGGCTACAAAGCCCCTGAAGTGCTTGGCGACGATGAGCGCAATGCTATCTTGGACAATATTCGCAATGCAGACAGCGAGCACGCTATCCCCGAGGGCTTCCGTCTTCCTGGCCTTGGTTCATTGAATCGATACCTTTCGACATACTTCGGACTATTTCACCACCACCTCCCTTTCCTGCACCCAGCCTCATTTCACCCTACCAAAGTCTCTCCCCAACTATTGCTGGCAGTCCTCAGTATTGGTGCTCTTTATGCTTTTGATCAAGAACAAGCATACATGCTCCATATCGGTTCCAAGGTTCTGGTCAACCAATTTCTTCAAAGTAAGGAGAATTTCAGCTCTCGCAAGTGCCCTTTGTGGACAATGCAGAGCAACTTGCTGAACATGATCTTTGCCAGCTGGAGTGGCGATCCCAAGGGCCTTGAATGGACGTGCTCGATCAAGAGTCTGCTCGCCAATATGGTCGCCGGTAACAGGTATGAGCTCAAGCTCCGCCAGGAAGCTCGCACAGGTGCAAAGCCAACACGCGCTGAATGGGTCGAAGATGAGGGCTGCCGCCGTACATACTATGCGGTGTACATCTTTTTCGGGTTGTTGACTCTTACATATAACCATACACCTGCCATCAGTTTCAGCGAATTTGAAGATCTACAGCTTCCTTCTACCGAAACCCTGTGGAATTTGCAGGTTGCAGATGAGCTGACATGGCAAGAACATCTTGCAGCTTCCACAACTGTGACATTTATGGAGGCTCATGACAATCTCTTCCAAGGCGAGACTCTCCGGTACAGCACGTTTGGCACTCGTGTCATGATCAACGCTTTGTTCCTCGAGGTCTGGTATCACAAGCGAAGTCCTGAAGCACTGCAAGACGTGGTTACAGAGTATAAGCTACGGCTGGCTCTGGAGACATGGGAGAAGTCTGTTGAAATGTGCGAAACCGAAGCATTCCCCGTTCCTATCAGTGCTCCTCATAAGGGCCACCCCTTGATCTTCAACGCTAAAGCCATGTACCGCAATGCTCGTGCTCGCCTGGAGGTTGACCTCAAGGCAGTGCAAGAGGCCCTGCGCTACCATGAACCTTATGAGGTCGCAGCTGCGATGACGCATGCTCGTGACCGTGTAAAGCGTTCAAGTGAGATGGTCAAGGTTATTGATGAATGCTACAATTGCCTGGAAACCGTTGTCTCCCAGGGAGTCAGATGGATCGCCCGCGTATCGCCTACCAACTGGAGTGTGGAGCACGCCCTCTGTGGAATGGATCTGATGATTATTCTATCACTGTGGCTCTATCGTCTGGAACATGACGAGGAGCCTGCTACCCAGGAGGAATTGGCCATGTACAACAAAGTCCGGCAGCTTCTGGTCAAAGAAATAGACGAGAACTATATGTCCCAACTGAGTGCAGTTGTCGCACGACTCTGGGGCTCAATCCTGGACGAAGTTGTTGTTTGGGGGTATGTATCAAATTGTTCGGTGATCTCTCAGCACGACATAGCTAACCGCTTAACAGCATGACACGACTCATGGGCGACTCTTTCAAACTGCATTCTCAGGCTCTCGTCGGCTACGTCGATGACCCTGAAGCTTCCTCTAATGTTTCCACTCCCTCGATGATCTCGCAGGGGGCCGATGAGGACAGCGTGTACTAAAATTAATTGGTGATGATTGAAATGACTTTTCCTATTTCTTTTTATTATTATTTTTGCCATTGGGCTGGTTTGGGCTTTTTCTTGTCTCCTAGGCATATACCTTTTCTGGCTTTTTACGTTGCGTTCAGTTTTGTTTGTGGGTTAATTCGTTCCTATCTGACTTTGTCGGTTCCGGCGCGAAAGGCTCGGGAGGGAGTTGGACTAGTCTATCTCCTTGCATTTATATCTCCTTATGGTTCTCATTTCACTATCTCCTTGGCGATATCCGAGGCAGGGCGGATAATCGCAATGTCCAGTTTTTGGTTTGTTTTTGTTGTTTATCGTTGTGGGTACATGGTTCGCCTTTTTCTTTGCGTCTTTTTTTTTTTTTTGCATGGTCATGAAGGGTCAAACGGCATTAATAGGGGTCAAGGAAGGGGATCGGGAAACGGTTTTCGCATTGGGCTTGCGCCCCGGGCAGAGGAAACTGGACCATTTGTGTCATGACGGTACAGGCCAATGACTGCGATGGCAGGGCATTTGGCTGGTCCAGGACGGCTGGTGTTGCCTTCTAATTCCTCTGTTCTGTATGCCGGGGCACCTTTATTGTCTCTTCTTTTAATATTCTTCCGTGGAATTTCCACTCACATGCAGCTTTGAATGTTTGGCTTGGGTCTGCTTTATTTTGCACCCTCTTTCGATTCTTGGTTTCATTTATCATTTATTTCATCGTCTTGCCTGTTCAGTTTGGCTTTCAGATACCTTGTTCGATATACAGATTGTTTGTTTTGCGGCCATTGGACGGCAGTAGCATGGTGGCAATCTTTGCGTGTCCTTTGGACCTATTGTCACATAGCACGCCGTTGAGAGGAGGCTGGCCCATACTCGTGTATAGATGAATAGTGTTTGCTTGAATAATTAGCACCTGTCAAATGCCATTGACGTTGGTTCGCTCGTGTTCCTGTGATGTGAGTTGTGATGCCACTACCAACAGTACTGTAACAAAAATTATATCCATCTTTCAAGATGATGGCTTAATCGCAGGGCAACGTGAACATGTCTTTTGGCAATGAAGTCTGCAGACTTACAGTAGGAAACTACTATCTCAATTTTGGGAATGTGGTAAACTGCCATGCTCTTACTTTTGCAAACCCAGGTGCCTGTGATACTTGGCAGTTGCCATATTGTCTGTCCACCTTCGTGCATTGCCTCGTACCTTACTTCGAGTCTGAATTAGTAGGTACTTCCTACTGCCTACTACCTACTTTAGGAGGTAGGTATGGGAGGTAGATGGGTGCGCAGGTGAGTCCTAATTGTCGGCCAGCGTCTTGTCTGTCTTTCTTCATTTGCATCTACGCCTGTTATTCGAATCCATAAAGCGATACAAAAAAAACCCTCCATCGCAGTTCACCGAGCCTCGTTACATTAGTTTCCCCTTTTTCGCCATGATTGCATCACTTTGCACCCTTGTTACAGTAGCACGTTTGGTGTCTGGCACATGCGATTGTGGCTATTCGATTCAGAGCCCTGGGGGCGAAGAGCTTATGGTGTTTATGGATCGACTTGAGACTGACTTCGGTCAACTCCAAAATATCTCCCAAAGCCGTGACTGGGTAGCCCAGGAATTTATGGTATCAGCAGAAGATGGTCGCGGGAACTACAGCAAGTCCTTTGAGCCCACAAATGTTGCCATCCAAGTAACGCATCCTCAAGACCATCCTGGTCAGGATCCCGGTGTTGAGCTACGTGTAAACAGTACCATCAGCAACAACTCAATCTCAGGAGGTGAGATAGATACAAGAAGACTGGACCTTCATTGGGGATCATTTCGAGCTGGGATGAAATTGACAGATATCAAGGGCACGTGTGCGGCGTTCTTCTGGGTGAGAAATTGGTGCCGACTTTCAACCGAGGGAGCTAACAGGATGGTAGTATTTCAACGATACCCAAGAGATCGATATCGAGTTTCTATCACAAGAGTTCGATTACGACAAGGGTGTCTACCCTGCCAACCTCGTTGTGCAATCCAAGGCGTCTCTGGAAGCCGGTTATGATGCCAGCAAGACTGGAAACTTCAAACGAATAGATTTGGGATTCGATCCAACAAAAAGCTTTCACGAATATCGATTCGACTACATTCCTGACCATGTTCTATTCTATGCCGATAGCAAATTGCTCGCTCAGATGGTAGGTAGCGATATGCCGTCTTCTGGGGGTCATTTGATCCTGCAGCATTGGAGTAACGGCAATCCGTTGTGGTCTGGCGGTCCACCGATCAAGGACGCAACAGTCACTGTCAGCTATGTCAAAGCTTACTTCAACTCATCGGACCACGAGCGTCAGTCATATCTACAGCGACAGTGTGGCTGGTCTGCTGGAAGAGCCGCTGCGTGCTCGATTCAGAACGTTACGAATTCGACATCCTACAGTGGTAACAACATGCCGCACGATCCAGACGACAATGACCAGAGTGGTGCGGCAGTTGCAGAGATAAGCTTGCTGGGAGGTTTGGGGCTTAGCTTGATGATATTGTTTTTATAAGTACATTGGCGAGGTTGATGACGGTGGTACTAGTTAAAGAAGAATAAAGACGTTTGATCGAGTGAACTACCCCTGATTCTTGGGCCATCATGTCACTGGCTAAATTACAGTCACCAAAGCGCTGACGTAGTAGACCTCTGTCGTAGCAGAAAACTTGACTGTAAATTTAGGGTTGGCTGCACTAAAATAACATGTGCTGTAAAGAACTAGATTAGACTAGACTAAACTAAACTTTGAAGTGATGATTTCATTCTGCCGTGCTCCAACCATCAAGTTGTTGGATGTTTGGGCCAAGAAACCAACAAGACAGGGCCTAAAACAGGGCAGAAGCAGGATGATGAGGTGAGGTGAGGTGAGGTGACCTAGGTTATGTGAGGGGCCACCGCGCAGCGATTACAAGTACTAAGGTATTGAGGTACTGAGGCTAGATCACTGTCAAGAATCTCTCTCTTTAGCCAGTGTCACCCTTTTCGCATGCTATCATAACTACAACACGATACGATACAGTATTTAATGGTACTTCGAGCTGCAGTTAAAGATCATGCCTACAGAACCTTTCCTGGACATCTTACTCACCAACCATACGGACTCGAAGTCGCTGTTTGCCCATGTTACAGGCCGAGATGAGCAAGGTGTGGTGATGCTCCTTGCAGATGGAGAGACATTGTATCGTCCCGAATCGCCGTCCGAGATTCTCCAGCCTGTAGGCGCAGACATTGCCATACCCGTCGGCGAACCTGGAGCTCAGAGAAGGGTGCGGATACCGCACATCTTCGGGGGCCGCATTTGGTTCTGCAAGGGAAATCCTCTTACATTTCTGCTGAATCCTGGACCAGCAGTGGTAGAACCATCCGTGATGAACCCAACGGATCCCAACTTTAAGGCCGACTGGGGTTTCTGCGAATTTACTTACAACAACGACCAGTTGTACGTCAACGTTTCATATGTTGACTTTGTAAGCTTACCAATTGGTCTGGAACTCGAAAATGAAGCTGGTAAAGTCACACATGTACCGGGTTTGCCAAAGGATGGACTGGATCAAGTCTGCGAAGGACTGAAGCGACAGGGCGAAAAGGATGGCGCGGGATGGGAGAAGCTCGTTGTTAAGTCAGATTCAGGTTCCAACCTCCGGGCGCTGAGTATCAATGCTGCTGCAGAGCTGCACCCGGGCTTGCTGGAGAACTACTTTGCGCCAGAGATTGACGCTGCATGGAAGCGATACGAGAAAGAGGACATTGAGATCAATACTCAGGCTGAATGGGGCGACGTGAAGGGTCGAGTGCATCACGACAAGCTTGTCTTTAAAGACGTGGGCAAAGACAAGCTTGAATTTTCATTTGAGAAGCCGTCAACTCGGGATATTGTATCGTGCAGCTCCGGGCCGTTTGCGGGGGGCCCGGACGTTACGCCGGCGCAGCTCAACGTCGGGGCCCGGCTTGCAGCGGCGCTAAATCGGACGACACTATCGGGCAACTGTCGACAGCCCGAGGGGGAAAAGGTGGAAGAATATTATTGCAAGGGTGAAGGGAGGACGAATCACTACTCAAGAATATGTCATGAGGTTACGCTTGAGGGTAAGGGATATGCGTTTCCGTATGATGACGTTGGAGCGTCTGGAGGAGTAGATCAGAGCGGATTCCTGAATGATGGAAGACCAAAGCTTCTGACGGTTCATGTTGGAGACAGGGAATGAACTGTGTAAGTCGTAAATAGAGCTATACACACTAAGTCAATGTACTATATGTATGACATTTGTTGTTTTCACTTAAAATCCATAGACAAGCCACAGGGTAGGTGTAGATACTTACCCAAGTATGCAAACTAACAAGTGGCAAGCTCTGAATATCTTGCCAATTATTGATCAGAAGCTGTACGTACATGTAAGACATGCGGTTGTGGCTTTTAATAGCATCTGCCACAGCCGCAATCAAGGAACGAGAGGGTTGCATATTCACCCTGAGTTGTAACACCAAAAGCTCTGGAGCTGGCCTCACATAGTAAGTACTAAGGTAGCTTGTATTTGTTTCTATCCAACCCTGTCAGGATCACATCGTTGGTCGAGTTGGTCAGTTATGCTAATTAATGTAGTAATTTTATTTAACTTAAGGTTCTATTAGAGGTAATTAAGGTCCATCCATAGATGGCAGCCCGGTAGCTTTTGGTAGATAAGTAGTATCTAATAAGGTACTACCCCAATGACGGCCCTTCGAACTGGGGAACCTCGGGAAGGAAGGAAGGGAACACAGCCATGGCCGCGCCTGCCCACCCAATCTGCAGCTAACAAGTCGCATCACACCCAATCCTATCATATCCATATCCAGTCCAGTGCGGTGCAAGCCTATCGATCCGCACACAACCCCTTCTCCTTCTGCAGCATCCATGCTTCTGCTTTTCTCTTTCACATCTAATTTAATTGAATCTCGCTATTGCTTCTCCTTGGTTCGGAGTACGGCATGGTATAATTGCCCCGTCCCCTTCCTTCCCAGCATCGACTCACAAGTTCATGATTGACGATTTATGATACGGTGATACCAACCCTCCACCAACAATTCCATTTGGAATACCTAGCCGCTTCATCGGTATTCGCCCGGCATTTCCCTCTCTACCTAACTAATCTCTGGCGGGGCCTGTTTCTTTACAAGAGTTTACGTTTTCTAAACAGCACAACCCTTCCCCGACGTTGTCGAGATAGCACCGCAACCAGTAGGTGCCCATCATGTCATGACCCGCAAAAGCACCAGCACCTTTACCTATACACTTTTGCCTCGACTTCATCTTGTCAAACCTGGATAATCAACTACAAGGCCGTGGCCTTTCAACTCGTCATGGTCTATTGTGGGAAGCCTTCCGGAGGTTGCTCCACCTGCCGTGGTCGGAAGATTCGTGTGAGTTAGCCCATCATCACTGGCCCAAATCATTTCTCAATAGCGTCCACGACCAGGGCACAGTCGTTGACAGCATAGCCATGGCGACCCGCTGTTCAGTCCTTTTTACTAACCTGTAATTCATTTTCCAAGTGCGACCAAAAGGATCCTACGTGTACGCAATGCGCGAAGAAGGGGATAACCTGTCCTGGTTATCGCAACCTTGTTGATCTTATGTTTCGAGATGAAAGTTCTCATGTCATCAAGAAAGCAGAAAATAGACGAGTCCAACCTCGTGTTCCGAATCAAAAGAACTCTGCTGGCCAGGGACTTCTTTCTCCGTCTCCATCTCCCTTGACACTTGCCGAGCCGATCGGCTCATCACCAGCGTTCGCCATCGATTCAAGACCCGGGGGAGTCTTACCGCCTGCTCCCAAAGCAGAGAACTCTAACAAAGCGACGGCCAGGCGTTCTCGGAAACGGGCTACTCGTTGCCGCGCACCCGTGCTCTCAGCGTTAAACAACAACTGGAGCCGTTCTTCCTCAGAGACTTCGGAAGGCCCAACTGATACCAACGATGACAGCAGATATTCCGAACTTGACGTTCCCTTAGACGGGGCTCTATCCCCTGATCTTCAAGACCAGGGTATCTCATTTTTCTTTTCTCGCTATGTCACGGCGAATAGAGGTTCCCATCAAAACTATGCTTTCATATATGATGTATGGAAGCCCCCGGACTCAGCCCAGTCCCAAATTGACCCAGTCTCTGTCAGCATGACAGCTGTTGGACTTGCAGCATGCTCTCAAAGTCTGCGATCCTCCGAACTCATGATCCGCGCACAAGAGAGCTACGCGATCGCGCTCGGATTAACACATCGTGCCCTCCGTGACCCGATAGAAGTAGTGAAGGACACGACTATGCTCGCCGTATTAATTCTTGGCACATACGAATTCGTCTCAGGCTACAGTGCTTACACGATGCGTGCTTGGCAAGATCATGTTAATGGAGCCGCTGCCCTTGCGAGTATCAGGGGCGCTACCCAATTTCGGAGCAAAGCCGGCGCCCGCATGTTTCTCATGCTTTGTCAGACGGTCCTAATAAGTTGTATTCAGAGTGGTCTCCCTATGCCAGAGACTCTAATAAACCTTCGCCGCCGGATTCCCCCCTCAGAAGAGCTTATGGGGCCGGACTTTCATATAGCATATCCTGTTTACAAAGCACTGCAAGTTCGGCACGATATCAGATCAGGCATACTTGAGAGTCTTGATGATATAGTCAAGGCCGTATCTGATGTCCAGGAGGAAATTTCTGCGATACTCTCCGGGCTGCCAGAGGAT
This sequence comes from Fusarium transvaalense, assembly GCA_013623685.1. NCBI lineage: Eukaryota > Fungi > Ascomycota > Sordariomycetes > Hypocreales > Nectriaceae > Fusarium > Fusarium transvaalense. The sequence continues at coordinate 9,753 of JABFFG010000493.1, forward strand.
TGGAGATACCATCGTGTACAATTGACACAGCCGGACTCGCGAGTTTTGGGACAAACTTGCCACGTCTATACTGGACTTCTTCAATCCACGACTTGGAACATCTTGCGGGGGATACGAATGCTTCTGCTGGAAACTGTCGTTGAGAAGTTTTGTGCAATCTCCGCGTCATCTAGCGACACTGCAATATCAGATGCCCATCTTCAGGTCCTGGCCAACTCTATCGAACTCTTGAATATGCTAGGACGATCGATCGCTGCGAGTATCCCTCAGCACCTTGGAGTGGTTAGTATACGGGATGTAATTGATCGAAGGGACCCAGCGCATACGGTGTCGATTGCTGCTAAGAAGCAGGCCTGCCGTGTTCTACCAGGTTCTCCTGCTCACGATCCACGACTTGGTACTGGGGACGATACTTCGAGCAGCGGTGGTAGTCCTATAATGCTTGACCCAACAAGATCGACATCTCACACCGACGATGCCACCTGTTTCATGAGTCTTGCTGCAACGAACAACACCATCATTTGGCCATTGTACATGCTTGGCATGTCATCGGTCTGCTCCCCTGAGACGAAGCAGTACGCAGTAGAGGGCCTCTACGCCATACATAGAGAAGCTGGCTTGGAACAGGCGCGCATCGTTGCAGGACTGTTACAGGAGCAGAAAGCTGGCCCTTCTGTTCACAACTCATTGCTTCTAAGCAAGCTTCCACCGGTAGCTCCGAGTGCCCTGCCCTCGATAGTTTGATATGCCCAATCATGATAGATATGCGGTCCCACATGGCTTAACACATCCCTCACCACTCCATTCAATGTTCAACCGAATTCATGCCGGAGGCGTGTGAACATACCATACCTCATAGACGTGTGATACCGACAGGCTTTTCCGTTTCTTAGCTTGATTCTCTGGATAAATAGGGCGAGATTTAGAAAGTCACATACCCAGCGCCTTTGAGCTATTGACATATTGCTGTTCTGCATAGACAGACTTGGTGCCCTTTTGATTTACCAATTATCGAAATTTCCGAAACCGCCTCCTTTAATCTTTTTGCGTGCTGGCTCGTCCCATGTATCAACATCCTCCAGGTCTGCCTCAGTGATTGTTGGTGTGCTCTGTTGAGCAGCGGTCTTCAAGTATTTTCCAACACTCTCTCCGGCACCTGTGCTCTCCATGCTGCCATCACTTCGTATCCGCTTGCCGGTCCATGTCGTCTTATCATCGTCTGTACCGCCTTGTAGCCGGATCCTCTCCTGTTCCTTGGTCTGGAGCTCGTTCTCCTGTTTCTGTTTTTGAAACTCGGCGAAGGGGTCAAGGAGAACGATAATGTCCTTGATAAGAATCTTGTTAAGGGGACGGTTAGAACCATCCGTGGGGACATTTTCCATTTTGGAGAGGACATTGAGATTTTCAACGACTTTCCCAAATACTGTGTGTTTGCGGTCGAGGTGAGGTGTTGGCTTGTACGCAATGAAGAACTGACTCGAGTTTGTGTTTTTTCCTTTATTAGCCATCGAGACTGGGAGTGTGGAGTTAGTACAGACCAAACCACGCTGAAAGGAACCACTTACTCGTTCCGCGGCCGTTGTGTGACATAGGACCATCGAATTCATCATCAAAATATTTGCCCCAAATACTCTGCCCGCCTCGACCGGTGCCCGAGGGATCACCACCCTGGATCATAAAATTGGGAATATTTCGGTGAAAGGCTACGCCCTTGTAGTAACCCGTCTGCGACAGCCTGATGAAATTCCACACAGCCTTCGGCGCAAACTCTGGGTATAGTTCGATTGTCAGGTCACCCAAATTTGTTTCTATTCTAGCAAATCCGGTTGTCTTGACGCGCTTGGGTTTCAGCATGTACTCCTCATCAGAGAGTAGGGCTCTCTCGCCACTTGTCTCGGGGGTCAAGCCTGTGCTGGTGAAACTGGCTGCGGCTTTCCCGGTGGTGTAGGTAGCAGAGTTCACAGCCAATTTCTTGTCCTTGATCATGGACTGACGGATGACACTGCCAGCAGCTGTTGGTTTTGTCAGAGCAGTAGAACTGCGGTTGACATCACCCCCCTGTTCACGGGCTTTGCGCGCCTTTTCCACCGCCGCTTTGGCGCGCGAGACCTTGTCGCCCATACTTCCCAGGGCACTGGAGTTAATGTTGCCGGCATTGCGCTCTTCTTCCTGCTCTTTTGTCAATTGCGCCTCATGCCCTTCTTTCAAGTACTTGAACTGATCCAAGTTGCGACTGGCCGCATTCTGGGGGTCTTGGAGAGTGATGATGTCTGCACGAGTGAACTCCTCGTCATCAACCAAGTCGCGCCACGATTTGGCCTTGATGTTCATGCGTTCGACCGTATCCCAAGCAAAGACATTGGCATATGTGCCATGGCGAATAGCGACTATGTGTGTGTTGTCGGTGAAGACTTTGTACGTGACTGGATCGATCAAATCGCCTTTTCCATCGCTCAGTCCGGCACCAAGGGAGTCTGACTCTGAATTCCGGGCGAAGTTGAGGCGGATCAAATCTTTTTTCTGTAGTGACTCGCCGGTAACGGGGTTCTGGTTGGGATGCTTTTCAAGCCAGGCGCCAATGACTTCGACATCGAAAATGGTTCCATCGGGTGTACACACTGGATTCTTAAATGGCTGGAGGCTCGCGGCGCAAAAGTTGAAGGGAAGGCGACGAAACGAAGCGCTGGCTTGTTGGTTGCGAGACGCGCCCGCGCCGATACTGGGAGAGAAGGCGTCGGCCGAGGACCATTCTGAATGCGTAATCTAAAGGACCATGAAGTTAGAAGAAGGAATCGCCCAAGTTAGGGGATGTTGACTTACATAAAGCTTGTCTGTTCCTTTACCCATTGTTGCGCTGATCAAGCAAATGTAAACTGGAACATGAAAAAAAAAGAAGTTATGATGATGATGGAATTTCCCTACCCATGGTTCGGTATGATGCGCCACGCTAAGGTACTTGTACATAAGGTAGGTACCTCGGGCAGACGCTAGTATGGTGCCTGAGACGACCTGGGGCTTATCGTTACCATTCGAGGTCTGACCAATGAGGACACAAGGTTCCTTCCATGGTTTCTCCTGGTGCTGGTGCTGACCTGGCATCACGGGCGACCAATTACGTATACACGTTTTGCTCCCTTGAATCTGTAACTCGAGGCATCCTCTTACATTAACTAACCTCAACTACATCAATTCATCCTTATTTATAACTTAACCAAGGATTGATAAGAACAAAGTTTCCCTCTTACGCAACGAGGCACATTGCGTCGCGCAACAGGACATACGACAGGCTCGACATGCTCCATAAATTAACAAGTTACAGCGCCACCTCTTGAACGTTCCCAAGCTCCCTTCTACCTCGAACTTCGACGCTTTTTTTTTTCTTTGCTTTCAGGGCTCTTCGCAAACCTTCCGAATCTTCTGCCGCGACACCCACGATAAGGACATCATGAGGTTCCTCACGGGACTACTCGTGCTGGGCATGTCCCTTTGGACAGCCCAAGCTTACGAGATCGGACTGGTACGGGGTGGCCTGCAGCTATGGGAAGCCAGTATCGCAGTTGTGCTAACTGTGCTTTAATCTAGAGTAACAAAGAAGGCTATCAAGAATACTGTACCGGTAGGTTATGTCAATCATATGCGATCAAACTCTTTGATCTGACAAGTTTCAGGCATGTACAGCAAGTCCTCATGGGGCGGACCTGTCGACCCATTCATCCTTGTCAAGTTCCTCAACAGCAGCGATTCAGGCGTCAAAGACCCGACAGCGAGTCTTGTGATATTCGAGTGGAAAGACAGAAACCTCGTTGGAATACCCGATCCCGATGTTCCCGGAAACGTGAGTAGTGTCGCAAATCCTCATTTGGCGCATACTGACATGCCTGGAATACAGCGACTCGGCGTTTGTGGCGATGATTTCGTCAAGCAAGGTTACTGCAACAAGACCGACATTGGCAAGTTCATCTTGCACCCCGAAGTCGACAAGAAATCTACCAGCGTTGTCCTCACCAAGGCTGTCCATCTCAACAAGGCTGCTCCCATCAACTACGCCATCAAGAAAACTGGCTACTACTGCGTCCTCACGGACGTTGTCAATACCAAGAACTATGAACTTGTAGTCGAGTACCGCAACGCTTATGGCGAACTTGAGGCCACACAGATTCCTAAGTTGCCATTTTACGGCGGCATGAGTATCTTGTATGCGCTCCTCGCTGCGTATTGGGGTTTCCTGTATTACCAACATAGACACGATATCTGTAAGTACATTGGCCCCTGCAATAATAACTTCTGTACTGACTCCATTTAGTGGCCGTGCAAAACTACATTACCGCAATCCTTGTCTTCCTGGTAGTTGAAATGCTCATCACTTGGGGCTTTTATGGTTTGTGTTCTACTCTCGTTGAACTTCTCGCTCTAACTAGGCGGTAGAATATCAGAATCGCCATGGATCGAATATCGGCTCAAAGGTTTTCCTCACAATTGTAGGAATCCTCAATGCCGGCCGAAACTCGTTCTCGTTCTTCTTGCTGCTTATCGTTTGTATGGGCTATGGTGTGGTCAAGCACACCCTGGGCAAGACCATGATCCGAGTACGATGGCTCGCAGCAGCTCATTTCCTGTTTGGCCTCGTCTACTCGCTCACTTTCCTCTCCATTACCCCAGAGACGGCTGGTAAGACTACTCGTTTATTCTTTGCACAATATCCACTGACTCAAAACAGGGCCATTTGTGCTCTTGATTGTTCTCCCCCTAGCTGGCACCCTGACTGCATTCTATGTCTGGACACTCAATTCCCTTAACTGGACTCTCAAGGACCTCCGCGAGCGAAAGCAGCATGCCAAGGAAGCCATGTACAGAAAACTCTGGTGGGCTATCCTCATCAGTGTCATGGTCATCTTTGGCTTTTTCTTCTTCAACAGCTTCACGTTTGCCTCTGCCAGCGATCCCGACTTCGTCCCGTTCCATTGGAAGACAAGATGGTTCATCCTCGATGGCTGGCTGAATGTTGTATACTTTGCTGACGTGGCGTGGATTGCGTATCTCTGGCGTCCTACATCCAACAACCGTCGCTTCGCCATGAGTGACGAAATTGCCCAAGACGACGATGGCAACTTTGACCTTGGCGATATTGGCGTCCCAGGAGAAGACTCAGATGACGAGGAGGCTGAAATCGCCAAACCTCAGAACAACTCACAAAATGCCAACGGTCTGTCGTTTCCAAGTGCGTCCCGGAGCGCCCCTCAACAGCCAAGAAACTCCCGCACCGCCCCTCGTGAATCGTTAGAAAACGAGACCATCTTTGCCGTTGGGGAGGATGGAGACAAGTTCTCAGACGATGACGATAGTGACGAAGAAGATGCGAAGCTTGTGAAAGCGAAGTGAGAAAATTCAGGGCGTTGACTTGGGCTGAATATTCCCGCGGCTACCTTTCGGCGCATTGGCTTTTTTGTGTACTTATAGGTTTGTCGAACAGATCAAATCTTACTGATGAATGAAGTGAATTTTCAATTAATGCGGAGCTCTTTTGGGTGGCTCGTGAAATGTAGTATAGTACAAAATGGACAAGTATAAATACAATCTTGTGATCAATATACATGTTTTCAAGGTTGTGGTTCTTTTCTTCAGCTCCATCAGGGTAAAGATCCAAGAATAGCCATCGTGGCCTTCCGTTTAACCCAAGACATCGCCTCCAAATCCAACTGGTCGTCTTCGACCGTCGTTTTCAGGCAGAATGGCCAACACCTTGTACAGTTTTCCCATACCATCTGGACCTTTATCAACAAGACGCTTCCAGGCCCCGTCAATCTTGTCAACGGTGTCCTTTTCTACACCAGGAGCCTTGGTCAACTGTTGAGCACGTTCACGAATACCCATCACCTCGAGGAAATCGCCTTGGTTGACAGGACCGTGGACTTCAATGCCCTCGCTTGCCGACATAGCCACTTCGGCAATGGCGGTGAAATCAACGTCAGCGCTCAGATCTACCAGACCAGGCGCGGAGAAGGGGCTCACGCGCCTGTGATGACGGATGCCTCGAAGTGAGTTGATAGGGACTGTGTCTGAGGTTCCGTAATCAAGGATGAGAGCAGCACCGCTAGGCTTGGGCTTGGGATATTGATCTGAGCCGCCGATACGAGTCGCAAAATCTGTAGCAAAGATGGACGCATCCGGGCAGATTTCAATATTCGAGTTGGGCACGCTCTTGAGCTTACGGTATCGAGTAGAGGTCTCAGGGAGGAAGCGAGAATGGCGGGTAGTGGTAGAAGAAAGAGTAAGCTGAAATTCAGGGGGAGGCTCATGTCGTTCTGACTTTGGTGTGCCGAGCTGGGCATGAGTTACGCCCGGTGGCGTCGGCGACACCATCATCTCTCGCCATTCCATGGTGGGCTTGGTGTTTTCGGGCGGTGGTTGGGGAGCTGAGGTAGACGAAGAGGGCTTTGGTTGAGGGGGAGGAGCAGGGGCGGATTGAAAACTGTGTATAGGCAGAGCGTCAAAGAACTCATGGGCGATTATAAAAGGCATCTTGTCAGATTCCATAATGATGTTAGCTTTGCAGCAGCAGCAGTATAACAGGATGACATTGCTTACCGTATGGGATTGACTTGATGTTATCGGTCCAGACGATCTTCTTGCCGCTGTATTTGCTAGGACTGTGAAAACCAGATTCTGCCTCTGATGAAGGGGCATCAGGCCCGCAAAGAAGTTCCTTTTGAGCCTTTCGGAGCTCACGACTGGCCTCAACCATGTAAACAGCGTCGATGCTGTTAGCCATGGCAGGGAACCGTTGGATTGTCTGGTGACCAGTTAGTGAGTACGACAGAGGGTAAAGTATCATATGGACTTCATACACGAAGCATATCATCCATCAGAGTACCACGACCAGGTCCAATCTCGATAATCTGAACTCCCTGATTTGGTTGACCCTGGCTGATCCACTCGGCGATGAACCATATACCAATGAGTTCGCCAAAGATTTGTGAAATCTCTGGCGAAGTGACAAAGTCTCCTTTTGTTCCGAACTGATCGCGGCCTTCGCCAATAGCCCCCGTATAGTAGCCTCCAATATCACCAGTTAAGCACATTCGCATGTAGCTAGCCAATGGAACAGGTCCGGTCGTCTGGGATATAGGTTAGCATGAACGCCGCACTGATTCAACGGAACATACTCACTGAGATAGCAGCAAAGAGCTGTTTGGCCAATGGTGTCGACCACTTTCTCTCACCCTCGGACTCATCTTTGAAATCAACCTCTTTCTGGTATCGACGAACGCCAGTTGAGAAGTTTCTAGCAGCATAAGAGTTAACCAAGTTTGGCCGCGATACACAGCGGTTATTGGCAAGCCTTGTAAAGGGTCTTACACCCAATGATCTAAACATTTTGAGTCTCTCTGACTACCCAGTCGAGCACGTAAATGACTACCTAGAGACTCGAGAGATGGGCTAGGCAGGTTCCCTGGTAGTAGTACGATACGACTCACTCATATGAAAGCATGCGTCAGTGACGATGCTTTTCTTGATACAAAGCTACCTGCTGATAAGATAAGGAATTCCTCAACATCAACCAGTCCCCAAAGCTCTCGTTCCTCCCCACAACTCCGATGTTCTCTGTAGATACTCGAATGCTGAATTGAGCACTGCTTTCATCTTAACACATACCTTCAGCCTAATTACGCCCAATCTTCACGATCATACCCTGCACCCACTGCAGCGCACATCATGTCCAGCAAATCGCGGTGGGCCGACACCGAAGAAGACGCCCGCCTCGACGCCAAACTCAAGGAAGAAAAGAGACGAAAAAAGGCAGAAAAGGCACGAAAGCTTGAAGAAGAGAAGAGAGCGCAGATCGCAGAGAAACAGAGTACTCTCGAAGCCAACGATGATAGACCCTCGAAGCGGCGGAGAATTACACCCGAGCCAGGCGCAAAACAAGACGAGAAAGAGCCTCCAGCCAAGCTGCTGCGATTCCCGACTGGCAGCTGGGGAAAGTGCAGAAGCGTCGAGAATTACGAGAAGCTGAACGATATCGAAGAGGGGACTTATGGCTGGGTTGCACGGGCGACGAATAAAGCTACGGGCAAGGTTGTTGCATTGAAGAGGTTAAAGCTGGAACCTCAGGATCGGAACGGTTTACCGGTTACGGGCCTACGTGAGATACAGATACTCAAGGATTGCCAACACCGCAACATTGTTACCATGGAAGAGGTTGTCGTGGGCGATGATGTATCGCGGCCAGACAAGTAAGCACGCGACCATCAATTCCACCCCGTAACCGCGATACTAAACAGTCACTGCAGTTCCTTATTCCTGGTTCTTGAATTCGTCGAACACGATCTAAAATCTATTCTCGAAGACATGCCCGAACCCTTCCTCTCCTCCGAAGTAAAGCGCCTTCTTCTCCAGCTCACATCAGGTATCGCTTACCTCCACGGCAACTGGATTCTCCACCGCGATCTCAAGACTTCCAACCTGCTCCTCAACAACCGCGGCCAGCTGAAGATTGCCGACTTTGGAATGGCCCGTTACGTCGGAGATCCCCCACCTAAGCTCACCCAGCTTGTCGTTACCCTCTGGTACCGCGCTCCTGAACTACTCCTTGGTACGAAGACGTACAATGCCGCCGTTGATATGTGGAGTGTAGGCTGCATCTTTGGCGAGCTACTCACTCGCGAACCCCTACTTCAAGGTAAAAATGAAGTTGATCAAGTCTCGCGCATCTTTGAACTCTGTGGCGTCCCTACAGAAGAGACGTGGCCTGGTTTCCGACGTCTTCCCAACGCCCGCTCGTTACGTCTTCCCAAGACTCCGGTTGCTACCGGCTCCGTCATCCGCGCTCGCTTTCCCAGCCTTACTAGCGCAGGCGCTGGTTTGCTGGGCGACCTACTGTCACTTGACCCTGAGCGCAGGCCGTCAGCACATGAAATGTTGCAAAACGAGTATTTCCGACAGGACCCTAAGCCGAAGCCAGAAAGCATGTTCCCAACCTTCCCCAGCAAAGCGAATCAGGAGCGTCGTAGACGTGTAGAGCCTCACGCGCCTATGCGTGGTGGACAGGCTGCCTCGTTAGGCGACGCTGACCTGAGTGGCATATTCCAGGGACGGGACAAGGAAGAGAAGGGGGCAGGATTCCAGCTGCGCATGGTTTAAGATTCAGGCACGCGGTGACTGTCGTTCCAAGAGGTTTGTTAGACTGCAAATTATAGGGGAAGCCATTGGCGCATCCTGTTCATATACCCGGATAGACTCAGGATTATCAAGATTCGTTACCTTTAGTAGGACATATCATTGCAAGTTAAACCCTTAGAGGCAACATAGTTATTGAAGACATGAGACAGGGGTTCAATTTTATCTGAAGAAGTTGTCGTCGGTTACCGAGAACCGAGGAGATTAAGATATATATATAATAGATAAAATCATTAATGATCTCTGCTCGATTTCAACCACAATATCATAAGTATCCAAATCGGGCTTTCCCCCAAGTAACTTCGCCAGAAAAACATACATCTACCAACGCCCTCACTGAGCTGTGACATATCCAAAGCACCAAGAACAATAAACAAATTTTCTCCATCTGATGCTTGCCTAACCATAAACACCTCCAGAATTAAACTCCAAAGAACGAGTGCAACAAGAACAAGTGATATCCATGTGTTTGAGCCTAGTTGTCGCAGATATCACAGTTCCACTGGGGGTAGGGTGTGTAGGCCGCAGGGGTGTACATGCCGAACTGGAAAGTCTTCTGTACCGCCAGGTAACCGGGAGAGGGGATATCGGTGATTTCGGAATCGGAATCCTTGATGATAAGAGTATACATGCCCACAGGGAGAGGAGCATCGGGGTCGTTGGCCTCCTTGCTAGTATCCCAAACGTAGGTGGGGTTGGTCTCGAAAGTCATGTTGGCGGTAAGAGTGTAGGTCTCACCGGCGGAGGACTGACTGACAAGCACGTCGATGGCAGTAGGAGTACCTTCGAGCGAGGTGTAGTTCCAGCCAAAGGTGGCATAGTCACCAATCTTGATTAGTGGTGTAGGCACATACATGGTGTCAGGCAGCGTCATGCTCAAACCACCTGGTTGCACATCGGCAGAGAAGGTTGTGCGCTTGGGTGCAGAAGTTCCGGTCTTGGTGCCTGACTTCTTCTTTCCAGTCTCTGTAGAATCTCCCTCGGTGGCGGTCCCGGTCTCGGTTCCAGTCTCGACTTTAGCTGTGTTGAGGTTGGTCTGCTTAGGGCTTTTCTTGGTGCTTGTGGCTCCCTCTTCGGTTGTGGAATCCTGGCGAGGCTTGAGAACGGCGGTTTCTTGAGGCACTGTTGCAGGGTCAGTAAAAGGGGGTCTAGAGTCTATAGAGGGCTGGCATACGGTCTTTCGGTACAACTCGCCGAACTACAACAGAATCGGCGTTGGGAAACCAACTAGGCCATGCTGTGGCCAAGGGTGCGAGAGAAGTGAGGCAGACAGCCAGCTGGAGGATGTTGGAGGTGGGACGCATGATGAATGTGGTAATTAATGGTAGTTGTCGGGTTGAAGAACGAAAGGGGTTGAGATGAAATCGGGTAATGACCACAGCGATGGGAGCTGAGGATCAGTCGAAAATGGAGGACTGCTGTCGTCTCGATGACGATGTTTGTTTTATTAACTATGTTGGTTGTATTGACTGTTTTTGTGAATGACAGATGCCACTGTTGAGGATGCCAGGCGTGTCCAAGTCGATGAGAGCGAGTGAAGGGCGAAATGGACGAAGAAGCGAATGTCGAGATAGAACCAGAGCGAGAGATAATAGAGCGATGGTAATGATGATATGTTGCTAGTCTCAAAGGTTCTGAAATTGACCAATCTCCAAAGCCTTAACGAGAGGAAGAGCGAGAAGTGGACAAGAAATCAACAGGACAGGAGCAAAAACGAGAGAACAAGGGAAAGCGTTGGCGTTATGTTGGGTTGGCCCAGCAGACAGGGGAGCAGGGGGTTGGTCATTTCCTCTCATAGGTTGGCACATGCTTTAAGCCCCAGAACAGTACGTACTCTGTACCGTCAACTCTCTGGAAGCCAAAACACCAGTTCCGTTTTTTTCTTCTATTGGGTGGAGGCTGAGCAGAACCGTTGGATCCCCCAGCTGTTAGTGGGTGAAAGCTTAGTTGGTAGGGGTGCCGGTAGGTGCAAATGCTGTCCACGGGTATGTATGTTCTTACAGGACACAGCCCGCCCAGAACCCGATTTATTGAGTTATTTCCCGTTTGCCAAAAGCCATCATCTCGTGTTGACAGAGCCAGATGCTTCCATCTGATCCAAAAAAGGAGCGGATCGCATCACATGATCTCGTGTTTAGACCCGTTGCTTCACCTAAAAATAACAACGGTTACCCTTCGTCCCATCCCTGTTCGGAGTCCCCTAAGGCCTGAACCCGCCCGCTATTCTCGGCAATCATGCACGAAAGATGGGCCCGGCGACATGGTAGCAGGATTAGGTACAGAATTGGATTCTTGGGTCGTTGATTGACATCGTTACTGCAGGCTTTCTTGTATCGTTCATGTGTATTGATATATGGGCCTTTCTGGTGTTATAGATGCACCCGCTACTTCCCCAACCTTTAATCAAACCTTGGTCTACATATGGAGCCCTCCCAAAACTTAGGTAGAATATGTTTGTGACGATGATGTCTCGAATTAAAGTGAAGTACTTGCACGGCCCCATTGATTCACTACTAGCCTGGACTGTGTTTGTCTTTGCCGCTTTAGCCTCCGATCAAATGGAGCCTCGTGCGATCATCTGTATCACGTGTAGGTATGGGCGTTGAGTACCTAACTTGGATAATGCCAGTCTTTTACGGTTGACTGCATTGTGAATTTCTGTTCATATCATACATACTAGTAGTAGGCGTTCCCGCTGCTGTTTGTTTATAATCCAATCCGTCTTCACTAGGTACCGAGCGAGCAACATGACTGCAAGTGATGATCTCACTCAGGAATCCCAGAGGATAAACCCGAAAGCAAAAGTGCTAATATGAGAGTACTGTACTTGCAGTCTTCTATTTGCGAGGTATGCAGCAATGTATCTGTATACTCATGGACAAAGTATTGTCGTTAGAAAGTCCCCTTGGGTTGATATGCATTTAGTCGTGCCATTAATTTACAATATGTGTAGATGATACTTGGGTATCTACTCCCCAAGTGGGCGGACATGCGAATTGGAATGACTTTGCTTCTTGATATTGCATGTTTGTTTGCCTTTTCTGTTCTTTTTCTTCCCATGGAAGCCAGCAGATGAGCAAAAAGAAGCTCGCGTCAACAGATGGTAGCCCCTCAAAGTGACGGGAAATCATCAACGAGGCTCGCAGTTGCCAGCAGCGGCACGTGAACCTGCCGGTTGGTTCGCCTTATGGAATAACTGCCTCCTACTTGATAGATTGTTAGAAGGTGCGAAAGCTCCTTCCCCTCGAGTGTCACGGATATTTGTGTTTCCCCTCGTCCACTTCCCAGCTTTTCGTTATCCAGCACACTCAAGAATCAAGATATTTTCTTGAGGCGACCACAATGAATCTTACACAGTAAGTACCAACATTTCAGATTCATTCAAGCCCTCCAAACGTCTCGATCCTGGTTTCGGTTCTAATCGATAACGCTCGCAGGAATCAAACCGTATGTTCGCTTGCCCTGTTTGCACCAAACCCATCGTGAACACGGACATCAGACGGGACATTTAGGCCAACAGATGCTAATATTTGTCCAAGGGCCTCGAGTCGCCAGCTCCCAAATCCCAGTGCGTTTACATTCCACAGGAAGAGTACAGTAGCCTCCTCGCAGCTGCTCATCAGTATTGTATGCTTCATCGCGATCAAATGACTCCATTCCTCTATATAGAACTATTTCTGATTCCTGTTTGTTCAGTCTACCTGCGCCAAAATCTCAACCAGTGTGGGTTTGACGATGCCACTATCAACGTACGTCACAGCCTTCTACCACTCTGAGCGTTTCTTATTTCATTTTAGGCGCTGTGTCTGCCGACATCGACTCAAGATGCATCGTTGTTCGCAAACGAGCGTGTCAGTCACTCGACTCTGACACCGACTACCCCTGAAATTCCAACCTTTCCCTATCAGAATCAACAAAGTGCCCCTTTTAGAGGTCCCAATGAAAAGCGAGGACTCAAAGGGAACGAGACTCTCTCTGCCAGTGCTTTGCCCCAATCTTCCATCGATGCGGGTGACTCGCTAGACCAACAGCATCGTGGCTTACTTCAAAACAACAAACGATCCGAGTCCAACCGATGGTTGGAAAGCGCCGCTCAGAGATCAATTCAACTACTGAACTTGGCTCCTGGCGTTACTCATGGCGACATTGCTGCAATCGTTCGAGGAGGTCCGCTTCTGGAGATATTCCTCCGGACAAGAGACAACTCTGCAACCGTGTCATTTGTACGAGAAGCTGACGCAGCTGCCTTCCTCGATTACACTCGGACATGTGGCTTGTACTTCAAGGACCGTAAAGTAGGCTGAGTAACAAAACTACTTCGTTCTGTTCTGACAAATGATTGCAGGTGCATGCCAAATGGTCTGACCATCAGTACGTCGTGAAAGGCCAAGTTGCCTACCATGTCGTCAGAGGAGCTTCTCGAAATTTTGTCATCCGCAAGCGGGATCCCAACACTACAGCCCAAAGCCTTCGTGATGATCTCGACCATATCCACAACCTTCATGTGATTGATATCGAATTCAACAAAGACAGTTGCTTTGTCAACACTAGCTCGGTCAATGCCGCCATCTTCGCTCGCAACTGCCTTCTCAGCCGATCGTAAGTTGGGTTTTTCCGAACTTGCACCCCCTCGAAAGCCAGCGATCTAATCAATGCTAACTGATACTTTGACAGGGAGTACAAGAATTCCCGGATCGAATGGATTGCTGACGAGTGCGCTCAGCCTCTGGAGAGTTTACCTTATAATGCCAAAGCCCCAGCTCTTGGCGTGAAGCAAGGCAGCAGCTCCTCGACTGCTCACCCATCGCGCAAAAACCTCATGGGCAACCGGTTCCAACTTCTAGATCTGAGCGATACCGATGGAAGCAACGGTGATGACTCTTCAGACGAATCTCTTTGAGTGAGACATAGTACTCTGCATGTTATGATACATGATACCTCTAGTCATTTGTTCCTTTAAATCCAATACCAAGATTGCTGCGAGTAAACACATAGATGGGAAAGAGAAGACAGTAACACAGTATGTTGACTGTAGATATAAGGAAATAGTTTGATCAATGGCACAGCGGGTTTCTTTCAAAGATATAATATCATTGTACCACCTGGTGGGTGTAGCTCACTGGGGCCGAGCCAGTTCATTGTGGTATGTGACACTTGTTCATCATTTCGACATCGAGATGTTGCAAAAACATCCCATAGCGTTCTTTAAGTACGAAATTCGAGCTTGTTTCACGTTCATTGCTGGATCACAACTAGAATCATTCGACGACTGGATATCGATCCTACAAGAGGCTAACTTGTAGACGTCTAGTCTGTTCTGGATGATTTTATTTGCTTCAATTTGTAGACCTCACAAATGACTGTCTTTGGAGAATCGACTGATGCTCCGATCTATGGTAGGAGAAAATCACCCCTTAATTGCTCTATAGTTGTCGCTCAGAGGGCGCAACGCCGACATAGCTCGGCTTCGAATCCCGTCTCTAACCAACTTCCGTCATGAATGTATTTCTGCACCGAAATATGTAAACCTACAGGCATGCTTCAATTTAGGAATATTGCTTGTGAAAACATATGTCAAAACGATCCATATCAGACTCAGGGGCAGACAACAGCAATGGCGGCACAAGCAAGCATATGATCAAATTTGTGTATAAGATGTAAGAACAATAATAAACGAATTAATCTCACAGAAATATTATAACAAAAAGAAAAAAAAAAGAGCGCGCGTTGACGTTCATCTCAGGCATGTCTCGGTTCCTCCTCACTCTGTCTGTGAGTCTTTACTGCTGGTTCTCCTGACCTAGCCAAACATTTAACCACTCGACCATACCGTTGAATCCCGTCTTTGTTAAACATGCTGACTTATTCTCATCTATAGAGCTTTCACTGGCGGTCGGGCAGGAATGGACGATGGTTGCTGCCTGGAGAACTACCTACCTAGGTAGGTAGGTGCTACGTGCTGGCTGGCTTTCATGAGGAAGGTACCTGCCGGCATCGCCCCATACTGCCACTCGGCCTGTGCTGCTTAAAGCATCTCCAGAGTCTGAATATTTATCGAGGATTCGATTCATACTCCTAATGCTCTTTGTTTTTCGAAGAAAGACGACTAGCAAGGGTTGTATGTAGATTTAACTCTGAGTAAGGGACAGTACATAAATTCTTATCGTTCATTGTCAACTACTCAATGCCAGATTTATGGGAGAATGATCTGCGTATTGGTATATGGGCAAAACTCATACGCCTGGGCTCCTGACAGCAAAAGGTGTGCACGTTGATGTCCGTCTGAAGTGGTCTTGAGAAGTTTAACACCAGACTTCTTTCACTTTATACGACACTTCCAGACTGTGAGGAATAAGGAACAGGACCGTTCATGTTAGTACACCTCCATGATGTACTTAGTTATTCACCATTGTTCAACTCTGAGCACTTCAGCTTTTGTGCTGAACGCATCTTCCCATTATCTTGTTTTATTCTGTAAACAATTGTATACTTCTTACCACCTACATTCAGGGGTTACAACACCTGTACGTCTTTCTAGTATACATAAGTAGGCTAGACTCATGATTTGTATCACAAAACCACAAGGCTGCTTCCTCTCGTAGAACACTTTCGGCCGGGTGACAAGGTGTAAGATCCAATTCTCGAGGATCTTCGGTCCGAAAAGAAGCAGGGACGATGATAACATCATTCTTCGGGTAGGCAAATAATACAGGCAATTCTTAATCTACATTAAATAAGAGAACGCGGAAGAAGCAGACCCAAGGAAGAAAAAAGGGGGGTCTAGTTGCGCGAGAATAATGAGGCCTGATGCGTCGTTGCAGAGTTAGCTCGATTTCTACAAGCATGAACCATCGGGAAGCTAGTTAGTTGATTAAAGCATTCAACCGTCCTGTTGATGTAGTTAGCTGTATCTACAAGTCATATAATGTACCTGAGTCTAGGAACTGCGGGTTGTGAATAATGCCAGCTAGTAACGGCTGGCAGCACTGCTGTTGAGAGAGAAGTGTAGGTTTTGGCGGGAATATATGACACCACCTGTCGACCTCCTAGTTGGGGGGGAGGTGAATGACATACATATGTGACCTTTAAGCTGAATGAAGTTATTTGCCGTAAAAGATTAACCTCTTGGTTAGTCTATCATGCAAGGGGAATGCTTAGACCATCCATCCGCAAAGTTCATTAGATTCGTTCATGTCACTTATCTACACGGATAGGGAAACGCAGCAGCAGCTTGCTGTCAACCCATAATCGACAGAAACTCAAACTATAGTTCTCAAGAAAACCAAACTGCGATAATTATCGCTTAGCAATTAGGTACCTAGCTAGCTACCCGGCAAAACCATAGCGTCCCAGACAAGGCTCCGTCGCGATGCTCCTCAGATCCTAATGATGACAAATCGTACAAAAAGAAAATCACATTTCCAAAACCTTTCAATGATTGGCGTTCTTAGTCACAGACTGCAAGTAGTCGAGCAAAAAGGTGCGCTCAGCTGGTGAGATGGGTGTCTGGCTACCACGACGAGAAGGTGGGCCAGCAGGATCCTCTGCGCCAGAGGCCAATGAAGCAAGACGAGACCCAGGCGTTCCAACAATGGCCTCTTTACCTTTGGCTGCCTCCAAACTAGCAGGGGATGGCTGTTTTCCAAAGAGTGAAAGTAGCTCTCGCTTTTGGGCAGGGCCAGATTCGCGTCGTCTGTTCAAGGCAGGGAAAGCTTGCGCAATGCTAGGACTGACACCAGCACCTGCGGGTTGCAAATGGGCCGACAATCCACTCGGCGAAGCAAAAGAAGTTTGAGAAGACGCCGATGCTCCACCAACACCGAGAAATTGCTCTGTTTGCCCTCGCTGTAGAATTCGGATGGGTTGAGTAGGCTGTGAAGCGGCTGTTCCATGTACCTGAGTGCCATACTGCGCGTAATCAGGTTTTCCCTGAGAGCCGGGCGTGCTGGACTGAGCAGCTCGTGGGTGTAGGGAAAGGCCTTCCAGAGATACGGGTGGGTTTATGCCTGCATTGGTTTGCGAGGAAACTTGAGTCCTCCTCACATTATCTCCTCCAACAGATCGCAGGAGTTCACTCATCATGCTGCCTGGAGCAGCTTGTCCAATAGTTTGAGGCGACTGAGCAGGAGGCTGGTTTTGATCATCCTTGCGAAACATGCCCAGCAAAGCAGAGCGGTGGTTGTCAGCAGCAGGTCCGACCTTTGACCCTGGCAGCTCTTTAGGACTTGACCCGGTGCGATCCTGACCCCCAGCAAATGCAGCCGCTTGTGGGGGGATTTGAGGTTGGTTTTGTTGATGCGCTCGGTTTCCGCCAAAGTTACCATATGGGGGTTCTTGGTTCTGTACTGGGAAACCGGGAGGGAAAGGTACCTGCTGAGGCTTCTGCTGAGGTTGAGATGCAGCATTGCCGCCCTTGAAGGCATTCAGGAGGGCCATTGACTGGCCATTCAATGGCTGTTGCCTTGGCTGATCGGCTGGGTTATGAACCTGCGGTGGCATCTGACCGGTGTGTCCATGTTGCGGCTGCTGTTGGTTGATATATTGACTTGGTACTGAGTTATAATTGGGTTGGCTAACGTCCTGGAATACGCTTCTGTTGAAAACAGCTCTCTCCACTTGGGGAGGCAAGGGCTGTGGATGAACCAGCGGAGCTTGGTTGCTCTTGTACTGGCCTTCTTGAACAGGGTATTGATTGGTGTACGACTGGTGATTGCCGGCCTGCTGTTCAGGAGCCACATTCCACTGAGTAGTTCCGTGAGGCGGATAGGGAAACGATGGCGGGGGCTGCTGAGCATTAATAGATGGCATCTGGTTGTGATGGTGTGGTGTATGAGGCTGAGGTGCGGTCTGGGCCGAGAGGTCCAGAGGAGTATGCGGATATTGAACACCAGGCTGAGGCATGTTGCCAGAAGGGCCGTCCTTTGCTTGAAGAATGGAAAGTAAGGCACTACCCTTATCCTGTTGGACAGGGGCAGGAACGCCTTGCAACCCTTGGGTCGGAGGTTGGACTTTTAATAATCGCTGCAGTTCCTGTGTCGCGCCTGCAAGCGTCTCTATTGCTGGCCCTTGGTCCGCAGTTTCGGCCCCGGTGTCTGTTTTCCAAGCCTCATCCTCATACGGCGCTTCAGTAATCGGGCCATAACTGTGCGAGCCAGTCGCTGCGCGTCGTGCTTCCATCTTCTTCTGCGACGTAACCCATTTTTTCAAAGGTACCAGAAATGGAGCAACCATGTAGAACTTGTTGGCGTTGGGAGCAGCAATCGCATCGTTGGACTGACCATTCTTGCGACGAAAAGCTGGCAACTCCGACAGCTTGTACCATTGGATTTTACTGATTTCCTTGCGGGTTTTTGGTTCAAACACTGTGTCCATCGGAACATCGCGAAACACGTAAAGCCTCATATGCTGTTCGCGCATTGCAATCTCAATGTACTTGGGCTTCTGTTCTGTTGGTACTAGGCCCGCGGCTCGAAGGTCAAGTCCAGTCTCTTCGTAAACTTCCCGGATGGCGCAATCTAAATCATCCTCATCCTTGTTGATCTTTCCTCGGGGGAAACTCCAGTTGGCGCCCTTCTTCCATCCCTTGACCAGAACTGTCGAGTCCATGGCCTCATTTAACATGATGGCACCCCGTACTGGGACGCGAGTCTTGTACTCCAAGAATTCCTCAAACGCCTTGGTGTGGTTCTCGACGGAAAAGTTGGCCAGCAACGGGCAGTGTTGGAAGATTCGAAGACAAAAAGTGCGTAGCGTCATAGACGGTAGAGTCGGATCCAGCGGGCGGATGAAATCTTCGTAAAACCACTGAGCTTCCTCCACCTGGAAGCATATTCGAGCAACGGAGGAAAGGTCCTCTTGGGGAAGGTTGATGATGAAGCGGACGCAGAGGTCGTCCAGCCCTATGTCGGTTGTGTTAGTCCTTGCTCGCAATTGCGCAGCACCCACCGACACAGCACATACAATCCTCTAACTGCATTTGTGTTCCAGACATGATCGCAGGATCCTTCGGCTCATGCTACTGCAAAGATGCGATGATTTTGGTTGTTATTTTCCCTGGTTTCTTTGTTTGCTTATTCCTTCTCAAGACTTTGCGAGACAATAATGCGAACGTAGCTGCGAAGGCAAGCTGACCATGGTTGAGGTGCGACAGCCAAGATGACGCAAAAGGACGACTGCGACAAGCGAAAAAAAGACGCGAGCGGTCGCTTGGTTTGAGTCAACGGGATACTTTGCTTCACTTCGCTTCGCTTCGTTGCGGTTACGCTGGATTGCTCTGCCTGCAGTGAAGGAGTGAGAGGCAACGTCTCTTTTTGGCACGCGGGGTCGAAGCGGCGGTGCAAAGGCCGAAATTGGTCGATTTCAAATGTGATTTGTTGGTGTTGTTGTCAGGTTTGACAACATCACACTCAGGTCAGCCAGAACATAGACCCATAACTCATTCGCGCCTTAGGTACCTTACCTCCAGCTTGGGTTAGGTACTAAGCTGCTTCACGAGCCCCAATGACTCGGACCCAATTCAGAGTTAGGTAGCTAGCAGTTGGCTGAGCCACGCGCGATCGAGAGCACTTGCCACAGATGAGTTCATCAAGTGTGGCGGTGCACTGCCATGCAAAGGGTTCCCTCCCATGTCCGTTGCGTGTTTCAAACGTTGCTTATTGCCACCACAGTATATGCCAGCACATGCACGGGATCGGCATGGAAGTAGCAATTTAACAGGTTTTGTTGGGCCGTTTACTGTAGGTCATGGAATAGGTGATGCTTCCAGGCCCTGAGGGCCCCTACGAGCTAAAACAAGACGCCAGTCTTACAAGTTCCAAAAGTTGGGTGGTTGCCAGAATTACATCATCGCTCAATGACCAAACGGGCTCCCTCACCCATGGCTGGCCATCATAAATACCTACTACTGGGAAACAGGTAATTGACCAGTCGCACAACAAGCCTGCCCAATAAGTCAATGCGCAAAGACTGGTGACCCGTTCAAACACATCTCTTGTCCCACCGGCATATAAAGAAAGGCGCCAGTTCATTGTCTTGGCCTGCCTACTTTTGTCTCAGAATTTCGAGCAGTGACATTCTTGAGAGTGGTAATTACTTACTCAGGTACTATATTATCACCTTTTTGCCGGTACCAAGCTCGACCACAGCGGTGTTAAGAAGACCTGCAATCTTCCTTCCATTGGGCAGTACAGCAATAACCTTCATCAAGAGAAGCGACACACGCTTAGTACAATATGACTTCAATCGTCGCAAAGCTCATCACCAAGAAAATCCTGGGGGAAACCGTCTCGAACAAATTTGGAACTGAGGTACAGAAGCACCAACTCACCACGTTAATCAATTCATGGAGCTAACTCGTTATCCTCAGGACCCTTACTTTGAACATGTTCCCGCGACTCGTCTGGATGGAACACCCACTGGCAAAGTGAAGAAGCGCAAGAAGGCGCTTCCTCCAGGTATTACCGATAATGATGCCAAGGTTTTAACCAAAGTTAAGCGTCGAGCTTATCGGCTAGATTTGTGTCTCTTCAGTTGCTTTGGCGTCCGTTTCGGCTGGGGCAGCGTTATAGGACTGGTTCCTGCGTGAGTTGAATTCCGCTCTAAGAGTTTACCGTGTTATTAACAGTTTTCCTAGAATTGGCGACGTTTTGGACATGTTACTCGCGCTTCTGGTTATGAGAACCTGCATGAAGGTCGATGGCGGACTGCCAACCGCAGTCAAAGGCCGAATGGTGTTTAATATCTTGGTCGATTTTGTCGTTGGACTTGTTCCTTTTGCTGGCGACCTGGTAGATGCAGCGTACAAGTGCAATACTCGCAATGCAGCGCTACTTGAGTCCCACCTACGAGAGGAGGGGCGTAAGAACTTGAAGAAGAGCGGATTGCCGGTACCGGCCATTGATCCCAGCAACCCGGATGAATTTGATCGCCTTCAGGCACAAGATCCGCCGGAGTACATTTCAAACCCACCATCTCGAAATCCATCCATGTCAGATCGTCGTCAACGCAGCCGCAGCCGCAGCCGAGATCGCCGCCGTGACGACCGCCCTGTCGAGCCGGCACCAGCTAGAGTTCGCGAGAGCCGCGGATTTTTCGGCCGTAGCAGAGCCCGGCCGGACGACATTGAGACAGGGGAAGCTGGGCGTGGATCTCGACGCCAAAGATCGCCGCGCAGGGAACGCTAAAGCCGGCAAGTCGGGTTGACCTGGACGAGGACTAGAAGTGAGAGATAGCAGACGCTCGTGAGTCAGGAACACTCACTGCGGGGTGAAGTATCCCGTATAGTGGTGCCTTAATGTTTGCATGATGGGAACGTGGAGTCGAGTTTCATTAATTATCATGTTGTCTACGAATGATGTATTTTATATGCTGTACGAAACTTTGCACAGGCACCATGACCTTGCTTGATTGATTAAACGAAGTGGATACAGAATGGCACGGAGCTTAGATATCCTCAAATCAAATTAGAGAATAAGATCTGATAACTTGGCTTGGCATTTTCCATCGACCGAGCAACACAGAGACGACAAAAGAGAAGGACAAGGGATCCGAGGATCTGAAATGGTTCGCATTGGGTGTGGTTCATTTCACTGAACCTAATTGAAGGCAGAATCCCAATTTCGTTAAAACGGAAAGGGTTGGATAGGCAAGATCGAGGAGTAGGAGGCGCATCAAATCCCTACCTAGCCCCCATGCTGGTAACGTCAGATTCAGGGCCCAAGCTAAGACGCGGTGTGTATCCCCAGAAACGCGTTCCTCTCGCTTGTATGGAGGAAGGGATCGACGGAAAATTAACAGGAGTTAATGACAGTAATCACTATTGAGCTAGATATTGGATCTGCACATTTTTTGTGCGACACTGGCGTTTCAATGGCACTATTGGAGCTCATCATGACATCTGCAGTCGGCTTAATATGATTTCATGAGCTCAGTTAGGTCTTGTGTCGCACCACCATCATGCTTTAACAAAACCCATCCTATCTCGCATGCATTGGCCTAACAACGTGAGACGAGGTACAGACCTAGGAACCAAAGTGCACAGTACACGCCATAGAGCATGCTGATTGATAAAATTCCGGTCATGACGTTAACCCTGACAAAGCCTGAATCATCACTCCCTGCTATGGAGGAGGTACCGTACAGGGATAGTGGGTTGGTATGGTGAAAAACGTAAAATATAGTACTTGAGCCATGCCCAAGATGAACGTGAACCCGCTCAAAACGCGTCTTTACGCGTCTCACTTGCCCAGATTTGCTTTAATGATCCTGGTGGCTGGAAATTCTCATGGTAAAGCTCGAGCACTAGCGTCTTGGATGCGCCGAAAGGCCCCTGGTTCACCCAGTGACGCGCAGTGACACCCCAGGGTAGTAAAGTGGCCCGCTATTACTGTATCCACCGCGTATTGCCCAGCGCGACGCGCTCGGCTCCACGTGACAGCGCATTCAGACTTATACAAAAGCCCGTTGCTTTCATCCCATTCTTTACTTTGGACCAGACCATCACCACCGCAACCGTCACCCCTCAACCTCAAGAGCTCAACGTAAATACAAAGCCTTTGTCTTGTTTCTGCATTGTTCTACTCATCTATATTCTCTTCCCCCTGTTCCGATCCTCGTATATCTCACAATGGCTGCGCAAATGACTCCTTCGAAGCAGGTATGTGACGTCGTTCACAGATGCACACGAATTCGTCGCTAACGTATTTCTTTCATAGGCTGCTTCCGCAATTGAGAACTTCAACATGGAGTCTCCCGTCAAAAAGCTTAACTTCGGTGCCGCCAACAAGGAAAACGAGCCTCTCACACAGACCACCGATACCACCGAGCTGAAGACGAAGATCGTCGAGGAGCCTAAGAAGGAGGAGTCCAAGGCCGCCGTTGCCCCCGGCATCAAGGCTGAGGAAGCAGATGAGCCCCTCCTTCAAGAAAACCCTCAGCGATTTGTTCTCTTCCCCATCAAGTACCATGAGGTTAGTGACGCGTTTTGACGCGTAAAGTGGTGCCCCACTAGACCAAAACGCTAACACATTCTGATAGATCTGGCAAATGTACAAGAAGGCAGAGGCTTCTTTCTGGACAGCAGAGGAGATTGATCTTTCCAAGGATCTCCACGATTGGAACAACCGTCTGACCTCGGACGAGCAGTTCTTTATCTCCCACATCCTTGCTTTCTTCGCTGCCTCTGACGGCATCGTCAACGAGAACCTCGTTGAGCGATTCAGCGGCGAGGTTCAAATTCCCGAGGCTCGATGCTTCTACGGTTTCCAGATCATGATGGAGAACATCCACTCCGAAACATACTCCCTGCTCATTGACACGTACATCAAGGAGCCTGCCCAAAGAACATACCTCTTCAACGCCATTGACACCATTCCTTGCATCCGAAAGAAGGCTGATTGGGCCATTCGATGGATCCAGGACAAGAACTCATCCTTTGCTCAGCGTCTCGTTGCTTTTGCTGCTGTTGAGGGTATCTTCTTCAGCGGTGCCTTTGCTTCCATCTTCTGGCTCAAGAAGCGTGGCCTCATGCCAGGTCTGACTTTCTCCAACGAGCTCATCTCTCGTGATGAGGGTCTCCACACTGACTTTGCCTGCCTCCTCCACTCTCACCTCAAGGGACGTGCCAGCAAGCAGATGATCCAGGACATCATCACTGATGCTGTTAACATTGAGCAGGAGTTCCTTACTGAGGCTCTCCCTTGTGCTCTGTTGGGCATGAACTCCAACCTCATGAAGCAGTACATTGAGTTCGTCGCTGATCGTCTGCTCGTCGCTCTCGGAAACGAGAAGGTGTACAAGGCTACCAACCCCTTTGATTTCATGGAGAACATCTCCCTTGGCGGCAAGACCAACTTTTTCGAGAAGCGAGTTGCCGACTACCAGAAGGCCGGTGTCCTCCACAGCGCCAACAAGAAGGCTGACGAGGAGGAGTCACCCAAGGGCGAGAACGGCGGTGACTTCACCTTTGACGATGACTTCTAAACGCCTCGTCTTTGGTTTCCCTTTTCTTTTGGCCTGGGCACTTGCCCATTGGCACGTGAACATATGAACTTATACCCTGTTTTACTTGTTGTACATTTGAGATGAGCCTCGGGGCAGCGATGCTTGGTTAATTAAACGGTTGGCAAGGTCGCGATCATACTTGGGATCCGGAAGGTGGATTTGAACGGATCGACATGGCGTTTTGGGGATTTGACTTGAAAGGGTGAAAATAGCATTGACGGATTAATTGTGCTTATGGATGATGATATTATAGCACTCTCCTAGATAGAGATGAATTGATTAGATTAGTATACTTGTTGTTCCTTAATAATTTGTGAATACACACATGTCATCGTAACAGTACAGCTCGTCTCGATGACGAACATGGGGCACAAACTCACGCCAACTCAACACATCCATCCGTAATCTTGATTCTTTCCTTTGTTGGCACTCGCAAGGTCGGTTTCCGAAGTAAAATCGAGTTATGGTATCAGGACTAGCAATGATGATGCCTTGACATTCTGTCGTGTTGTCTCCGAATTTCTTCAAAATCAATATCGGCTACCACGAATATCCCTCCCGCTAAATCCCTGTCTGAAATCATCTTTCAAATTCTTGTTGCTCTATTTCTTGCCCTTCTTCTTCTTCTTTCCACCACCGCCCCCTTGGGCCGCCTGCGGTGTGGACGTGACAGCCTGCGGCTCCTCTGCACCCTCGGCGTCTGCCATCGTCACCTCGGGCACATCCGGCACCGCAGCCTGACTTCTCCCCAAACGTCCCAGCGAGGCGTGAATGAGACGAGTCACCTCCTGGGCCTTTGTGGTACGGTACTTGATGGTGGCTCCGCTAACAGGATCGAATGCCTTTAGGACTAGAGCGCCACGCGGGGGCTTGGTCACGGGTGTGTCGCCGTCGGCATCAGGTCGTGTTGGGCCAGGCTTGAGCTTGTATGATGTGGTGATTAGTGTCTGTGGTGGTCAGTTGGTTGATTGTATCTACAACTACGCGATCGGCGCGAGGACATACGGTTGAGGGGCGGGCTTTCAAAAGTGCCATAGATTGATCGAGCCATTCCTGGCTTGTCTTGAGGTACACCATGTTGACGAGTTTTGTATGGTATCGTTTGTCAGTATCTGGAAGCTTGGGTCGTGTGCTGGCGGGTCGTAGCTCGGAAAAGAAAGGATGCGCAAGTATCTCCACGCTACTGTAACAAAGTTATCCGCTCTATTCTCTCGCGCGTGTGGTACAAACGATGGGATGGTTGGTCGAGTGCTAATGCCTCTAGGTGCGATGTCGTTCGCTGTCTTGATGTGGAGAGTTGAATGAGGTTGAAAGGTGGGATAATCGAATGGTGGGGCTCGGTGAGGGGAGGCTTAGGTATTACAGTATCCATGTAGGTAGCGCCACAACACCATAGAACACTTACATCCATACCTCCCGTCCCTACTAGGTACTACTGTACAGAAAGTAACTTGAGAGATGGGGGGATTTGGTCACTTCATACCTGACTAGACCCGCTCTTAAGTTATATCCTCTCCTAAGCATTAAGCCTTATCTTTCTACTACCCTCCATCCAGTTCAGGTATCTACCTCTGACCCGGAGGTTCAAGTAACTTACACCTTAATTCTACCTGCCTACTCTAGCCACTTTACAGTGGAAGTATATCGATACCGCATGGCACAAATAGGTAGGTCCAGTTAAAACAAGTACAATTAATTCATGTCGGTTCTCTTAGTTTGCCACCAGCTGCAGAACATTATCTAGAACCTCGACATCTGCGAGTTGAGGACTCGCACCGTGCTTTATCAAAATTCGGCCAATATCCAGCCGTCCTTGCCTTACGTAGTACCATAGCGGGCGGTGCCCATCGATAACCTGGTTGAAGTGCTTGATTTTCTTGCAGATGATTTTTGCCATGTCAGCCTCTTCCTTCGCATATCGAGGATTACTGCCTGGTATTGTAAGGTTCATGATTGGAAGTTGCTCACCATCCATTTTGGTGAGAGCATGGTCAGGCATTTGATCGAGATCAGCTTCGGCCCCAGACTCAAGAAGCATGTTGACGACATAGTGATTCTCGCTCGATTTCATGGCATCCGTAAGTAAGAGTCTCTTCCTGTTCGTCAATGTGCTGAGGGGGTTTGGCGAAGCACCAGCGTCCAAAAGAAGTTGCACGACTTCAATATAGCGTGTCAGGACGGCCAAGAGTAGAGGACTAACATTGGTGATCCTGTTTGCATAGATATCTGCTTTCGCATAGCGGATGAGATAACGGATGGCACCGAGTTGGTCTTGACGAATATCTAGTGGGTTGAGAGCACCACCACCACGAGGGATGTTGAACTCCTTCTGCCAGTCGCACTGATCCCTCGGGCCCCAAGATATGAGATGGCACAATGCCGTCTCATCTGTACCGTGAGTCACGTTGACATCGGCTCCCTTTTTGATAAGGAATTCTGCCTTGTGTGATGTGTTAGCAACCAGGTGTATATAGATCGTGGCTTCTTGAACAACTTACTACGTCTTCATTCAGTGCGTAAGCTAAAGCGGGAAGACCCTTTCCATCTGGGGCATCTGGACCAGCACCGTTATTTATGAGCAATTCAGCAATGGCCGTATTTCCTCGCAAACACGCCAGATGCAGAAGACCGCTTTTGCTTCCCCAATGTAGATATCCGTAAGCTGGACCAGAGGGTCCTCTCCTACTCACGGTCCTGTAACGCAAGCTGTAGAGATTGTCGTTTTTGAAAGGCTGGTTGAGCTTGCTCTTGATATCCACGCCAGCCCTTTGAAGACCCATCAATGACATTTTTACTGTTTCCAAGACTCCGAACCAGCAGGCCCATTGGAGGGCCAGTGGCATATTTAATCCAGGGCCGAGTCCTAGTGAGTCTCTGACATCGTTGAGGTAAAGCTGAGAAAGGGCATGGCTGGAAAGCTGTTTGCACGTTTGCGCCAGATTGAGGAGATTATTGTAAGGTTTTGGCAGCAATGAAACCTCGTCCATTATGAGGCCCTTGACCTCTGTAGGCAACTCTGTATCTAAGTTAGTACAGCCACTGGTAGTTCGATCGATGGTAGGTGACCAACCTTCGAAGCGCCAAGACGTTTTGCCATAGACATGTGTTGCGCTCATTTTGGGTGATTTGGTTTTATAATGGCTGATCACAAAGAATGCAGATGTACATGCTGGCAGGCAAGTGGGAGGATGAGAAAGATTTACTGTCGCGTTGAAGTCCTCTATTTATCTCCAACAGGAAGAACAAATGCAAGATAGGTACCCAAGTTATTGAGTCGATGGAAGGAAGGAAGGGACGGGATTGGATGGCCAACGCTTGATGTCTGCCTGCGCAGTTGCCTACAACCAACATGGTAGGGACCCACGGACACATTGTGAGCCAAAGCTCTCCGCTTGCCAAACTTTGAGAATGATGGCATCCATGATGGACCCAGGATCGTTTCTTCTTTTTCTTTTTTTTTGTGAACACTTGCTTGACCACACATTTATAATTACAGTCTTACACCATAATGCAAGGGTATCTATTGTTTACTCCAAACGATCTTAAAAAAAATACAAGTGACTGTTTATGTTCCAATGTCTGCTCCAGTATCAACAGTGCACTGTGCATTTGCTTAGGCATGAGGATCGGGTAGCCAGAACAACAGTTCCTGGTCAGCCGTGGCAAAAAAGTTGTATCGTGGGTTGAAAGCTAGGACGGCAGCCTCTCTCTTATCAGGCAGTGTCCAGCTTGGTTCCAGCACTTTGTTATCGTCTGGAGCAGCCATGGTATCCCAAACCAAGACGTCTTTCTTGGAGCCGCTGAGGACGTAGCGACCATCTGGGGCAAAGCAGCACTCGCCGCTACTCTCGATATTGGACGCATCCGCTGCAGTACCTCCAGTCTGTGCCGCCTCTCCAGTAGCTAACCGTCGAGTCCCGCCGTTCGGTTTGTGAAGGTATGCCTTCAGCGTCCCCTCAAAGGCATCGACTAGGAAATGGCCATTACCACGAGTTCCAACCAGCAACGATTTGCCGTCGTTGGAGAACTCAAGTGTCGTCCACCCCTTATTCAGGCATTGCGAGTCTACCTTCCTGCATTGTTCTACGATATCAACTGTCGCAAAAGGAGCCTTGTCGTAGTTTCGTGCGTCATAGAGTAGGACTGTACCGCTGCTGACACAAGCCACAGCAAACACTGTGCCTGACGGATCATACGCTGCGAGGTAGGGCGATCGAAGGAAGAGTTTGCCTTGGTAATTTTTGGTTTGGGTATCCCACAGAAGCACGGTGTTGTCCTGGGAGCAGGATATGAAATTGTCGCTGCCAGGATGGACAGCCAGTGATGTCACAGGCCCCTCGTGGCCATCAAAGTATCGGATGAAGGAGTTGTCGTGCGTGGCAAGATATCGAATGGCATCTTAGTCCCAATGGTTAGCATACTTTGTGGTTTTTGCTCCACGGTAACAGATGGCCCACCATTTTGTTTTGTACTGGCATAAATGATACTCGAATTTGTATGTGTAAACTTGGCAAGCCTCACACCGTACTTTTTACTAACCAGGCTCTTATCATGGCGGCCTTCTTTGACATGGTAGATCTGTATCGTTTCGTCGCTGGCTGACGCCATAACGTACTCGCCTTCGTCATCGTAGTCGAGTGACAGCACATGGGGCTGTGGGCGGTTGTCCTTGATGTCATCACGGCGGAAGAGCTACATGGAGCGAGTAACGAGTCAGTGGGCTGGACTTGCTACAATGATTTGTCGTGTCTTGGACGCGGTGAACTTACCTTGGTAGGCCGAAAGTTGCTTATAACATCAGACAGATTGGAGACGGAAGCAGTAGTGCCAATGGTACGGTGAATGTTGAGCGAGGAGCCATTTGGTGTATTGGACCTATCAATATCCATGGGTGTCGAAGACATTATGAGTAGAGATGTGAGGCAACCGCCTCAAGAGTAATATTGGCAGCTTTAGGACAAAGCCTTCCGCGTATGTTGGCGATTGTCGCAGAGAATCGCAATTGGTGATATTTAGAGTGGCTTGAACGCGTACAGCGACTTGGCTTAATGTATGTGACCGAGCGATCTGCCTGGTGATGCTGGGCGAGGATGCTCTTGACCGCGATTATGATTTGGTATTGGACTTGAATTGATGTTTTGCGACGGGAAATGGATCTTTTGCAACAGAGCTCTCTTAGCTGGAGGGGTGCACTTTTTGCGGGGTGCAGCCAGCCTTGAGATTAGTACGTACCTGCAAAGGCGTCTGTCCCGTCCATACAGGTATGTCCAAACCCACATACGGGTCTTTTTTTCCCTTTCGGCATTGCTTCAGGACATAATCTTTCCTGCCCCAAGGATGCATGAGGTATGGCGGATAGGTTAGTACCTAGTATTTTTAAGCTTCGAGCTTCTGCTATTGCTGAATTTACGTTCCTAGCGAACAGTCCCTGCCCATATCTAGTCTAACAAGAACCTATATTCGTGTCCTCGGTATGATTAGATTCGGCGACGGCATACAAACGCGCGAGCCGTAGCAAACCGTAAAGCCGCTCCTTGATGGGGAGAAAGAATAGCTGGAGGTTCCATTACATCCCTTTAGCCCTAGCGTCATCTACAACCACTAATAGATTATTCTTTTAGCGAATCACATCGCTTACTCGTCGAGTTATACAGCGGTCCAGCAGTTCTACCTCTCTGTTACTGACGCAAGGACCCGCTGCCCTCCCCGCGAAAAATGACCGCCGACGTCGGCATCCATATCGAAATCCATGCTCACACATAGAAAAAAAGAGCAGCTAAAGTCCATGGAGTTGATCGGCCGCTGTAAGTCGGTCTAATGCTATGCGGGTAATGCAGGACCATAGACATCCAGATTCCGCTACATTACAAATACCATGGATCTTGCCGGCTTACCATCTGTCAGCTGCTGACCGAGGATAAGTTAACCTACCTATTGGTAGGTAATAATAGATAATACCTATCCCGGGTCAGAATGTATGTCTTACTGGGCACCTAGGTCTTGCAGTACCCAATAATCGTAGTATATATTTACCTATACCCAGACCCATACAAAGATTCCATGGTTTCCATTCATTACTGCGTAGAAAACTTGTGCCTTTTCGGCGCAGTCGCTCAGGAAGTGGTACCTCACTTCTACGCTCATAATTTCCGCGCCGTTATAGGGACTAAAGGTACCTACTGTAGGGTCCGAAGCCGCTGGTGACGGATGTGAAACCCTTCTTTTCCACGCTCCCAAAATCTTGTTCTTGAACTTTACTCAAACAACCTTTTTTTCTTTTGTCCCTAACCTCCGTCGGGTGGTCCATTGTTGAGATAAGCTCCCTCGCCCGAGCTCTCCGATCCTCTAGGGACCTTGTCCCGTCCCTGCTTCCTGTTTATAGCCTTCTATTCGCAACTAACGGCCGCCTCCTCGTGTTTGGAGAGCTCGGAGCCATGTCAACTACCGTTGGGTAAGCTTTTCCAAATGCTCTCGTCTACCCTTCGATGTCCCCATACCAGGTAGCGGCCATGTTCGTGCGCTGACCTTGCTCCGATAGCGCCTTCATCGCTGGCGGCATCGCGGCCTGCGGCGCTGTTACTGCGACACACCCGTTTGAGACAGTCAAAATTCGGTAAGTTTGAAGCGTTCCAGCGCCTCACGGCTTAATTGGAACTCACAACTAACGTGTGTGTTTCCTATAGCATGCAGTTACAAGGCGAGCTTCAGAATAAGGGCCACCAGCCTCACCACTACAGAGGACCGATCCACGGCGTGAGCGTCATTGTACGCAACGAGGGAGTTCGGAATATCTACCGCGGTATCGGCGCGGCCTATATCTATCAAATCCTCCTCAATGGTTGCCGTCTGGGCTTCTACGATCCTATGCGCAATGCGCTCGCAAAATTCTTCTTCAAGGACGGAAACGCCCAAAATTTGGGTATCAACATGTTCTGCGGTGCGGCTTCGGGAGTTATTGGCGCTGCGGCAGGCAGTCCTTTTTTCCTTGTAAAGACTCGCCTTCAGAGCTTCTCAAAATTCAGACCGGTTGGTACTCAGCACCAATACACAGGCGCATGGCATGGCTTCAAGTCTATTTACGGTGCCGAAGGCATTGGGGGTCTCTACCGTGGTGTGCAAGCCGCTATGATCCGAACTGCCTTCGGTAGTTCAGTTCAGCTTCCCACGTACTTTTTTGCAAAGCGTCGCCTGGTTCGCCATCTTGGTATGGAGGAGGGCCCCGGTCTGCATCTGGCTTCCAGCGCTATAAGTGGTTTTGTCGTCTGCTGTGTGATGCATCCTCCTGGTAAGTCTTACCTCTAAACTATTGCAAGCTCCATTTGCTGACTCTCCTTTAATAGACACAATCATGTCCCGTATGTACAATCAGAACGGCAACCTCTACACAAGCGCCGCCGACTGCCTCTCAAAGACCATCCGTTCCGAGGGTATTTTCGCTCTATACAAGGGATTCTTCCCTCATCTTGCGCGAATTCTACCCCACACGATTCTCACTCTCAGCTTAGCTGAACAGACCAACAAGCTTGTGCGCAAGATCGAAGGCCGCATCCTCCCTAGCAGACTGGATATGGCAACCTAGAAAGAAAATTGGACAGAAACTGAGAAGAGTAGACGTACATAAAGGGGCGGCAGAGAGGCCGATATGCATGAAACTATGGGCGATAAACCCTTTTGTATTCGACGAACAGGAAGAAAATATTCCAGGTACACATTTGGGAGGTCACCTAGGCAGGACGATTGGAACATATAACACCATCCGGAGCATGGGTTTTTGGCAACCAAAAGGCGGCGTGGCGCACATGGGGAGTTCTTTTTGAAGTCACGATAGACAATATGTTATAAGGAACATTGAATCTTAGTATGAGTATTCATCCAATGCGTGTACAGGCACTCGTATTCTATCCGTGAATCGACCGCTTACAGCCATAACATAGTCGACCTGCGCCGGCTGCACCCGGTCCGTCTCCAGGATCATCGCCTATCTCGCCCGCCCATCGCGAATCGCCCTCGGCATCAAGTGACATACCACAGCTTCCGCAGAAAGTCTTACCAGGAACCCGCTCCAACTTCCCAGCCGTACGCACAACGTTGGCAACAATACCAGAGTATCCCTCTTCCACACTGTCAAAGTACCGTGACATCACCTCCTCGATACTTAAATCCTTATGGGAGACAACACTGCTTCCAGCTTTCGCGCCTGTTGGATCGACAGGGACAACTTCCTTTAGCGAAGGCACAAGATCGACATACTGGTTCATCTCGTTGCGGAAGATCTCGCGCAAAGGGTAGTAGACCGGGAACTCGAGGCGGCTAGTCTCCTGTACGGCACCGCCCTCAACTGCCTCATATGTGCATATAGCAGTCATGCCATCGGCGACTTGTGTCGGAACTGCGAACCCTCTTCCGTTGGCAACCTCTGACAACGTCAAAGCGGCGAGTGCCGTAGTGCTGTGGCCCAAGAGGAGCGCCGAGCATGCATGGTCTTGAGCTTTCTGAAGCAAAAGGTGGCGGATAAGCTGACGAAGTACATCGGTACGTGAAGTGAGTGTAGGCAAGGCATCGAAAAGTCGTTGAAGACGAGCAGATGGATCTTCATCAGGCGTACCAGCATCGAGGGGTAGAGTCGACCAGTCAATGCTCTTTACAGACAAGACTTCTTTGAGAGGAACGCATTCAAATTTGGCGTGGGGAAACGCTCGACGGTATTCGTTGAGTAGTTTTTGGGCAGGAGATTCTCCTTCCACATGTGATAAATTCGTATCAACATGCACAATGACAGGTTCAAACGGGGAAGATGCCTTATTTTCGGCATGATGGCGAGCCTGTTCACTAAGAAGTTGGGCCAGGACACTTGATGAAGGTCCAAAAGACAAGCCAGCCAGATGTCTCCGAGTAGTGAGTGCCTTTGACGAACGAGTATCTTTATGAAGAGCTCCAAGCCGCCTGTTTAGTTTGTAGGCAACAAACTGAACGTAGCAATCGCTGACTCACTCATCAGTATGAGGGACAAATGACATGAGATTCCATAGTAGAAGCAACTGTAACTTACCGACATGTCGGATCTGTCCGTAGACGAAAGGGGGCAGCTTCGACCTTGCATCTCTTACAAGGCCGGCTCACGTCTGAGGCAGGCATTGAAGCCGGGTGCGGAGGTTAAGATGTGTTCGGGGTGAATTGTACAGGGTAGATGTGAGGCGCGGGGTTGGTCTAACAAAGAGAAAGACTGTTGTTGTTGAAAACACAATATTCAATTGTCTGTTGAATGCCTTGTGCTCGGATCTCTATAGAGTAACAAGTTGCTATAAGTGGTGAGTGATTGTATCGGGCACCAACTGTGTGCTGGAGTCAAGTTTGTGAAAAGTTGAAATTTTCGCCGCCAACACCCGACCACACAAAGTTCACGGGACATGATTCTCGTAATACTTTGACAGTGCAACAACTCACGACACACATATTAGAAAGAAAAAATTTCAATAAGAAGACACATACAGAACCTATTGGT
Organism: Fusarium transvaalense; assembly: GCA_013623685.1. Taxonomy (NCBI): domain Eukaryota; kingdom Fungi; phylum Ascomycota; class Sordariomycetes; order Hypocreales; family Nectriaceae; genus Fusarium; species Fusarium transvaalense. Next base: position 43,432 of record JABFFG010000493.1, read on the forward strand.
ATGCAATATTGGTAATTGAATAAGTCACTGTTTAAATTCTGGATGCCGGGCCCCTGTTGTATAATGCAGTCTTGGCACATTTTCACTTACACGGCAAGTAGACATCGCCACCAAAATACAACGAGGACCGCATTTGTACCTTCACTATGGATCCTTTGCTGACATACTCGAGCCTTGTCAAGGCTGTGAATTAAGAGTTGGCGATATATGGTTCTAAGCTAACCGAACAAACAGCCAAGAAGATGTCCTCGAAAATACTCTCGATCTCTGCTCCAAGCCTTGACTATAATCTCTTTGCCTATCCGGATCATGGCTTTCTGCTGCCCACCTTCGCTCAGTTCTTCTGGCGTGGTAGACCAGTAATGCCCAAAGCAGATAATATGAACACCGACATGAATAATTGTACGATAGGCAAAGTTATCGTCCACTAGCCCGTAACCAGCAGCAAAAGCCCGGATAAGCCACTCGCCAGCATCTATGTTCCTGTACAGCTTTAGTGACCAGAGCTCGGCGATGAACTGACCTAGATCAAGAGGCCGAACACCAAGCTGAGCTAATTCCCAATCGACGATGCGGATGGGAATACGACCGCTACTTGTTGCAGGGACATCTGGAATTAAGACACTGATTGGTTGTTAGTTGATGAAAGTAAACTCTTGCTAGGTAGATAGCCACCAGTGCTGTCTGTGCTGCACGGAGGAGAAACTCACTTTCCTGTCCAGAAATCGCCGTGGATGGGGCAGAGATCTGTTCCATCTAGAAGCTCCCCAGCTGCTAAATCGCTGACACCCTGTAGAACGTCCCTTGCATCGCCAAGAACATCTGGGTGCTGATCAATCATCCGCAGCAGCAGCTGGTAATTGATCGTGTTCTTGAGGCCCTGGCCGTCCTGGTTCCCCGCAAACGTCTCACGCATGGCGGCTTGCTTAGGTTCTTGGCTCCAGCCGTGAAACGTACGGAGCCAAGCTCCTAGAGCGTGGCCGAGCTGGTCGCATTGTGGCTTGTGTGTTGGAGAAGAGGGAGAAGAGAAGTGCTCAAGAGCGTATTCTTTGAGAGAAAGCGCGTGCGGGAGATATTCCTGAACCTGAGTGTTGGTGTCGTAGTTGAAATAATATGTCTCCGGAGTTGATATTGTACAATATCGGGTCTTGAGTGGAGGGAGCTCGGCGAGATGGACAAGAGTTTCGTACTCGATGGCCTGTGCCGACATTAGAACTGAAGAGAGAGGGCATCTGTGCAGTGCAGTGCAGTGCAGTGGAAATTATCCTACACATCTGGATGTTGAGATCTTGAATGATGGATGCTTTGCAACATAGCCCTCGCCGTGTTTAACCACGACACCATCTTGGTAGTTGTCTCTAGATGCTGACTGTTTGAGAGTAGCATGGTACATGAAGTTGGCAGTGCCTCCAGTCAACCGTCGAAGATCCGATGCGGCAAAACGAGTTTCATTGAGAATACGCTCTACTTTGGATATAATTTCCTGGTTTGCATCGGTTGGATCACTGGATTGTTGGTGAGAAGTCATGATGTGTTGCTGTCTGTAGAGGTTGATACAAGGGCAGCTAGTAAAGATGGCAGGTAGTGGTGATAATAGATGTGATTATTTATCAGACCTATGGACCGGATCACTAGTTATGTAGTAGGTATTCATATTATGTTAGTAGGTGCTAAATTGATAAGGATGCATGCTTAGGTACTATAGGTATTCTAAGTGGCTGGGTTGTTGTGAGCGAGCCTCCATTCTCTCACCATTCCATCTTGCTTCGCCGATGACTCAACCTGGACAGCACAGTCAAAAGTAGAAATCCCTATCACACGAATTGCACTAGAAGAAGAAGAACCAACTAACTTGTTTCTTCTTCTTTAGTCACACATGCATATAAATGTTATTTCCAAACTTGTTGGGATAGGCGGCATTAATGATCAGGAATAGAATAGTAGCCTGAGACATCCCTACCTCCAATTGATGAGTGTTTCGCTTTGATGAAACTCCAAATTCTCCACCACGGGTCTCGTGTCCCTGGCCTTAGCACTGGATACCAACAGGGAATATGTGAATATGTATTTGAGCCTCAATGAAATAGCCGCTGAGCATCGCCTCATCAAAGCCCAAAACTTGTGGGCTCTTTGTCGAAGCGCTTTGTATCAGATTAAGCGATGTGTATTGTAAGAGGTACTGTACTCAACTGTTACGATTGTCTCTCATCCACGGAACTTGCAGCAGTCTGCCACTGATTGTACATAGTACTATAGCCTGTACCTACCTACCTATGCGCGTAAACGCATGACACACAAAACGGTTGTGCATGACCCCCAATAATCATCAGATTCAAGCATAAAATAGAGAACATGAATCGTGTTCCTTTTTCATTGTCGTTTTCGGTTGATCTAGGATTCACTTGATTTCCTCTTTCTACACAGCCCGCCTATTTAATATCACCACCATAAAGAAGCACTGCCTGCTCAGCTTGTCCTCTACAGTATGTAGCTGACAGTCGTGATGGAGGGGGACAGCGTCATACGTAAGAGTAAGACTAATCCATCTCTCAATGGGGGCGCAGATTCAGAACCAGAATCAGATTAGGTTGATTTTGGGTCATGGCCACCATCGCTCGTCCCTCCGCCACTTTGATGTAATACCGTGCTGATTGGAGACGCGATCAACAAGACGATGAACCTTAATTGCGAATGAACCTCTCATCCATTCCTTGGTTTCTTGCTGTTCAAGTCCGGATGTGAAAAGGAATTGATTGACGATGGGTAGGTAACTTGTATCCGTTTTCAACAGTTGATGACCTACCTGTAGCTGTTACCCAAGTGCTCAGGCATCCATGACTCTAGGTTCAGTTACTAGTACCAAGGTCGTTTCAAAAGCCTTGACGCCGTATTGTCTTGTAGGCGCGCAGTGCACCAACAAAGAAACATGGATATTGGCCTTTTCCTTTGCTTTGCTTGGTCCACGATCAAAATAAATTCAACGCTAACTATCATTTTTTAAGGCGCCTGAAACGTCCCCCCCTAGTCACCTACTGAACGAACAAACCTACTATGTAGTACGTACTGCAGTACTAACAATAACATCCATCCATCCATGCATGACACCTGATACTTGGCATCGAGTTAGAAATACCTAAGCTGTCACTGTAATTTAGCGACGTTATCCCTTGGCAGGCCCTGTCAGCTTGTACCGAAAAAGTACCGGGCCTGTAGATCTGCGACTTGGCTTATTGCTTAGCTTTTTGGCTGACCCGTCATTACATCCAATCCGTGGATAGGATCCATTGCATTGTTTTTTCCCCCTCTTACCATTCTGCAACAACCACCGTTCCCGTTGCCGATCGAAACTATAGTACTGAGTTAGTACCTAACACAGGTACCTACCACCTACCGTCGTCACTCTCCTTTCCCTTTTCCCAAGATTATTAGCAACAAAAACCCGCAATTAACATAACATACCATTCCACCCATTTCATTCCATTCAATCGTCATTCAAACCTTCTCATTCGATCAACCGTCACCAGCGAACTCGTTTCTTCTTATTTCATAATACATCATCGTCCTTTCGTCTTTCCTTGTCCAGATCCACTATTAACCTCTTTTTTTTCTTCTATCTCACCTCCCCTTCTCTATCAGTACTTACGTACCTGCTCGTCCTGACAACACCAAGCAATCTATCACAACAGTCAACAAAACAATCCACCATAACAACCACTGTCAAACTGTAGCCATCTGTTCCAGACTCATCTCCTCAAGTCTCACCAACTATATTCCGCATCAGTATTACGTTCCACGCCCGCAAACTCATCACGTCAACTTCCACGACTTTCTCCTGTGGCATCAGGCATCTATCTATACAGCATAACCTGGTTTCGAACCCCTGCCTGTGGTCCCAACCTCTCAACGCTCGACAAATCGATCAATTTCTTCACGTTATACAGCGAGACTTCCACCTTTTTCACTCCTGCTGATTACCGACCGAATAACTCGATTGATTGCCGTGCAATCCTTAAAACGAAACGCTGCCCATTACCCGCACGAACCGTCAATGTTCGTGACTCTACTATCGTCCTCATCCCTATCCTCAAACTCGATACCATACGCAGAAACATAGTCAACCTACAATGGCCGGAACACTTGTTCAGAGGGCAGCGCATCCGATCCACGCATCATCGCTCGATACCAATCTTGATGTTTCTGCTCGACCTCGAAGCTCTAATCTTGAAGCTGTCTTTTCCCCTGTAAACAATGATGGATGCTTCGATTTTGACCGCGTGTTGAAGAGTGGCTATGTCCAAAAGCGCACACAAAAGACAAAGGTCAGCCTTTTCTCTTTCATTACCTACCTCTTTGAATTCCTTTCGGAGGATCGCACTATGCGCATCAAACGACTTGTACAATACTGACTGCTTTAATTTTGATACAGAAGTGGAAGACCGTCTACCTTGTGCTACGACCCAACACTCTTTCTCTATACAAGAACGAAAGCGAAGATCGACTGCGACACCAGCTTTACCTATCTGAGCTTACGGCTGTTGCCGAGCTCAAAGATCCTAAGCACAAGCGCGAAAACGTTTTCGGCCTCTTCTCCCCATCTCGCAATTATCACTTCCAAGCGAATTCCGTACAGGACGCCCAAGAATGGATGTCCTTGATACGAAAGGATGCGCGCATCGACGAAGAGGAGGACGAGATGTTTCTGGCCAGTCCTCATTCTGCGCAACAGCCCAACGATGGTATGAAACCAGTCGCCATCGACAGCAACCAGCGCAATGAGCAGGAACGCTTCCTTTCCAGTTCCCCGGAACCTATGGCATCATCTGCCCCACGATACGTCACCTCGGCGAGTGCTAGGAGAAGATCCTCCATACTTGAGTCGTCGGGAATGTCGGGTGCAGAACTCGCGTCGCATTCCGATCTCTCCGATAGCGAAGCTTTCCGTCCTCAAGATTCTTCATACGACAGCCTTACTGTGAAGTCACCTAGCACCGTTCGTGCGCCAGGTCAGGGCATCCGCTCGGCGAGCCAGACAAGCGTTTCCAATGTTGAACAGGACCCTGATCGCGTCATCTGGCAGGGTCGGCTCTACCTCTTGCGTCATCGTCGCGGTATGCGCCAATGGAAAGATATGTGGGCTGTTCTTCGACCACGTAACCTTATTCTCTACAAGGACGAGTCTGAGTACACAGCCAGATGGATACTGCCAATGTCCGCCGTCGTCAATGTAGTCGACCTTGACCCTCTCAGTAAGAGTAAGAAGCATTGCCTTCAGGTCATTACTGAGGAGAAGAGCTATCGCTTCTGCGCCCACGACGAAGATGCGCTTGTTCGGTGCATTGGCGCTTTCAAGAGCTTGCTTGCCAAGCGTCGCGAACTTGAGGCTCGCGCTGCCGCCACGTCCACATGACCTGAGCGCAAGACCAGGCCATATGGTCTTTGTCCCTCAAGACTTTAATGGTGTTACAGCACCTCAAACGAATCATGATGCTCAACGTTTTCTTTTGTCATAATTTTCTTTGTCATAGGTCAGCGGCCGTGCTACTTCTTTTTGTCTATAACAAAGATGCTGTTTTATACCTAGGTAGAAGCAAGAGGAGGAACAGACTCTTGAAGAGTTGTAACTTTTGTCCAGCGCCTGTCCATTTAGCGAGAGCTGCTTGATTTCTGTACATACAAAAAACATGATATCCGTGGTAATAAACACCATTCCCGTAGAAACCTTTCAATTCATCATTCTAACTCGCAAACCCAAACCTGATATGATATGAAATGAACCCAACACCCAAACACCTAACCCGTTTTTTATACTCTGAACCTTTTAGATAACTGAAGACCACCGGGAAAAGAAAAGAGAAAAGAAAAAGAAAAAAAGCCAGAAAACGCCAAGGCTAAGCTACCCGACTTGCAAAACCGTTAATATTGATCTCCAGGGTCTATTGCGAAACCCAGACGCCGAGCTCAGCTGTACCATGCCAGAGTTGACAGTTAGCCAACAGTTCGATGTGTGGCATCCGCACTAGTATGCCTCCAGTTGGCCAATTTCCCCCTGTTGCGCCAAGGAACAATTATCTTGTCATATGCTCATCGACAACAGAGTGAAAGCAATGCAAAAAAGTTGTCGCGAACTGGATCACAATGACAAATGCAGAGTCAATGTAATCAATAGTCTGGCCAAGCATTGCCTCACCATGGCGACTCCCCCAGACGATGCACCTCGGCTCTGCACGTACCGGTAATACTACGCCGCATTGAAGAAATATTGGTCGAATTCGCTGTTTTGCATGAAGTCGAGGTTAGTATCATCGTCGCCGTTGATGAGATCCTCGTAAGTGGCATCGCCTGTTCCGTCGGCAAGACCACCGCCGGTACTAAGGTTACCAAATATTGCGTCATCAAAGACCGAGTCGAAATTGTCATTGGACATCTCCTGTGATGCTCCTTGATTATCTGTATTCATGGCAGGCTCTTGCTTGACTGTATTCGTACCAGAGCCAGCAGGTAACTGAGACATGTTCGTCTGTGAATTGTTGTTGGTTGGTAAAAGGTCGTCGAGACCCAGAATATCATCATTACCCTCAGGGGGGGCAAATGTTGCCAGATCGAATGATGTTTCCTGGGTGGTAGATGGATCTTGTGAATCGTTGTTTGTTGGAGCCAACGTAAACTGCATGTTTGTAAAATTCAGTTCTGAGTGAGGTCCATCCGCGGTAAGGTCCATCACGTCACTATTGTGGTTATCTGATGACTTCTGCTCCATGACTGGCATTGGAGCCATAGGGGCGACAGCAGCAGTTGTAGCTGGCGCCGGAGAGACGCTGGTCTTTGTCTTGGATTGCTCGGAAGCTGTAGTTGGAGCCATGCTTTGACTGGCTTCATCCTTTATCGTTTGGTTAGATAGACCGATATCGGGGAGCCCCATGCCCATGTCAGGAAAAGGGGCGACTGGCTTGTTGGCCTTGACCTCTGTCATGAGTTGGTCCTGAGGAGCCGGAGGTGGTGATGACTCAATGTCAATAATCATGGGTGACTTGGACTGAGACTCAACAGGCTGAGGTGCTGGAGCAGGTTGCTGTTTTGGGATCTGCTGGCTCTGTTGTTGCTGCTGCTGCTGCTTCTTCTGCTCCTGTATCCGCTTGATATCACGCATTAAAACGGATTTGGCATCAATCTAAGAAAGCATGAGATTTGGAAATATGAAGAGGTAGAAAGGATCAAAGAGACTCACAATATCCCATTCCAGCTTATGTAGAGCTTCTCGGAAGCCATCAATAGACTCAGGCAACTTGGACTTGAGTGTCGCTTGGCTTGACTGCGCATTGCCCTGAACATCTTTACGCGAGGCTCTGAGGGCTTTACCGGTATGAACCAGCTAGAGAGGGCGTCAGCAAGGGAGTTTATATTATTCGTCACATGAGTATGAGAGTGCTCCTTACGACGTCGTCGACCATGGCCTGCAGAACGTCCAGCGGGTCCGGGGAAGATTGGGATGCCATGGCTAAGGCGCCTGGAAGGAGAAAAAAAAAAGGGATAATAGAGGCTCAGGAACAGACAGGTTGTATGATATTTTAAACAGCTCGACCAATTTAACGTTGTGATAAATGTTGGACAAATGATGAGATATCGTTAATGTTGGACAAAGGTAGAGAGCCGCATACCTGAAGGCTGAACCTAGGTGCTAACGCGTGTGTCGGTAGGAACGACATCACGTGCACATCCCTTGAAAGTTTGGACTCACTGGTGGTCTTTGCAGTGATCCGGGAGTCCTGTACTTTTGCGACATGACGGGATTCAAAGCCTGTAGAATTAGCTACTAGGTATGTTGTCAGAGTTGAAGAGGAAAAGTTGAATAAATGATTAATTACCTAAATAAACAGAAATACCTATACAGGTAGGTAAAATGTGTTTTTTTTGCAACAATCATCTAACAGCTCGCAGTTATGTAGGTTCAACAAAAGATCCATGGGAAAGCAGGTCCCCATTTTAATCACTTACACCTCTCAAGGCTCTAATCAAACACCATAAATCCTCCAATAATCTCTCAATTCGGGTAAGCTCAACTCTCGCACTCTATTTACATCTGATTGCAATATATGAGTACATAGTAGGGAGCGATGCTGTTATGGATGTGTTGCTTGGATATGCATTGGGGTTCAGGTGTCTTTTTGTACACATTCCCTGTAATTCCTTGCTCATTATGGGGGGGAGGGGTTTGAAGTGGACATTTCTGAGCCTTGAACGATACGCAGAGTCTCAAATTTGAGTATAGATGGATGCTAAAGTATGGACTGTATTGCTTTTGAGGCCTACAACGGCCAGCGCCAGAACGGTACCAAACAGTGTTGTCTAAGCTCAGCTCATGTTTCTCTACTACTAAAATCTTGCAAGTCCAAAACTGCTTGCTCCTTTACCTACCTATGGAGAGCTCTTTTCCTTCCTCCCTTCACTTTAACCCCTGACACAGGGGCTCAAGTCGAACGGCGAGAATATTAATCAGCCAATCGTTGGCCAGATCACCTGCAGGGTCTCTTGGGTTATGATGGCTTGTAAAGAAAAGCATGTAGCTTAAAGGTTGGGCTGTAAATACATGTATGAGACTGAGATATGCAGCCTGCCCGTGTACCTCAGTATACTGTACTTTACTGTACGCGAAACTGTAGGTACAGATAATCGCAAACCCCTTCCACCACACCGGCCTTTTGTCTTTCTTCTTTCTTGTTTTTTGACTCTTCTGCTCCAGCTTCCACCTGCTTTCGTTACTTCTCCCCAAGCGTTTATAATCGTTGGAGTGATCCTTGTGATAGGTTGGTTTCCTTGAGGCTCTGCGGTTTCTCTTCGCTTTTCTCTTCGTTTTTTCACTCTCCCGCTCCCACCTGCTCCCTTCTCTGTGATTCTCCCTTCAGATCGCCATTTCTCTTCCGCTGCGTTGACGCTTGTTTGCCCGTCGCATCTCTTATTAAAGCTAGGTCTCTACTGGGCTACAAGCAAAAGTGGCGCCGACTTCTGTGCGCCAGCCTAACAGCTCTCATCTCCAACAAATTAACAACCCCACGTCTTACGGCTGAAGTCAACGTCTCAATTCGTTCGTTTGTCCCTTATTGCAGTACTACAGTAGCTAGATTGCACCTGCAAACTGATACCCGACGATTCGAGCACTCTCCTCTTGAACCGGCGTTGCGCCTCCGCCCGCAGCTCGCGTGTCAACTTCAGGGCAGCTTCTTTAACGACGTTGGAGTTTCCACAAAAATCACCGTCCCGTGCTTTCGTCTGGACCCTGTTGTCAGACCAGGCTGCCAGACCAGAGCCAGACCAGACCAGAGCCAGACCCCTCTCTCACTCTCTGTGCCCACCGTGTCATAATTAGCTCCGGGTTGTCGACTCGTCCAGTTGGACCCCTGCCCTGTCAAATACTACCAGGTACAAGTACATACATATTGTCACCTACCGCCGACTCTCCACCTCGACCGACAGACTACAGTACAACGCAGCACAGTTAACAGGTAGCTTCAATCCTTACTCTACTACCTCTTACCTCTGCTGTCCATTTCACCCTCCATCTCCCCATACCGTCCTCTTCGACTCGACGCAACATCACATCGATCAACATGGCCGACGCTGGTGCTTCCTCCAACCCGGGCCAGCTGCCGCCTCCTCCTCAAGCTGGTGCTGGCGCCCCTGGCTTCGAAGCTGGTCAGAATGGCCAGCCTATGGCCCCTCCGCCTCTCCATATCCCCCAGAACACCAACCCGATCCCGACTGCTATCACTTCTCCTAGATCTGCCGACAAAGGAGGCATCATGTCGCCCACCAGCGCAGGTGGCTTCCGTCGCGCCGCCCCTGAGCCTAACAAGCGTGCCCTCTACATTGGCGGATTGGACCAGCGAGTGACCGAGGAAGTTCTGCGTCAAATTTTCGAGACCACGGGTCACGTTCAAAACGTCAAGATCATCCCCGACAAGAACGTAAGTTTTTCTCTGACCGGGATGGAAATTTCGGGGCATGGCCAACTAACTTCCATTTTCTTAGGCGCGTGGCTACAACTATGGCTTTGTTGAGTACGACGACCCTGGAGCGGCTGAGCGTGCCATGCAGACCCTCAACGGACGACGAGTTCATCAATCGGTACCATACCCCCCGACACAGCCCGCAATTTCAAGGTGGGCGGCCAAACGCTAACAAGCGGTATAGGAAATTCGTGTCAACTGGGCCTATCAGTCCAACACTACGAACAAGGAGGATACCTCGAACCACTTCCACATCTTTGTTGGTGACCTGTCCAACGAAGTCAACGACGAAGTCCTTCTTCAAGCTTTCTCTGCCTTTGGATCTGTTTCTGAGGCTCGTGTTATGTGGGATATGAAGACTGGCCGGTCTCGAGGCTATGGGTTTGTTGCTTTCCGTGACCGACCCGAGGCCGAGAAGGCACTGAGCTCTATGGATGGCGAGTGGCTCGGTTCGCGAGCTATCCGATGCAACTGGGCGAACCAGAAGGGACAACCCTCCATGGCCCAGCAGCAGGCTATGCAGGCGATGGGAATGACTCCCACCACTCCTTACGGTCATCACCAATTCCCGGCCCATGGTGTTGCTAGCTACGAGGTCATCTTGACCCAAACCCCCAGCTGGCAGACCACCGTCTACGTCGGAAACCTCACCCCTTACACAACCCCGAACGACGTGGTGCCTCTGTTCCAGAACTTTGGCTTCGTTGTCGAGTCTCGGTTCCAGGCTGACCGAGGATTTGCGTTCATCAAGATGGACTCTCACGAGAACGCGGCTATGGCCATTTGTCAGATGAACGGATACAATGTCAATGGCCGCCCTCTTAAATGCAGTGTATGTTTTTCTCATTTTGGTCCCTGATGTGTTGTATAGAACCGTGACTGACAATTGTTTTTCTTAGTGGGGTAAGGACAAGACACCCAATGCTCAAGGAGGCTTCGACCCTGCCCAGCCTTTTAGCCCGCAAAGTGCTCAAGCTCCTGGCTTCCCGGGCACGCCTACCGGCTATTATCCACAGTATGGTGGTGAGTTGAGTTTGATTCTGAACTAAACCGTACAGTAGCTAACAGTCGTGATGACAGCCCAGTACGGTGGACAACCTGGTAACTACGGTGGCCCGCAAGCCGGATCACCGGCGGGCTATGCTGGTTCTCCGATGGGATACGCTGCTCCTCAGAGTGCTGGCGGCTACGGAAGAGGCCAGCAGCCTCCCAATGCTGAATGGGCTCAGCCTCGCCCCGGACAGAACTTCAACAATGGATTTGGTGGTTATCAGGCCTAGGGGGCAACGACCAAACCAAAGCAAGACAAGTCAACAAGCCGGGTGAAGGATGTGTGAAGTAATGACTGAGCTGTTGTGCGAGATCATGGCTCGGGTCAGACTTGTTTCTATCCGCTTTTCATGACCCCCTTTCTTATTTCTCACCTTTCTGTGGATTCTTTTCTCGCGCTTGCTTCTGTTACTTCCATTACTCTTTTCTCAGTATCTCCAAGCATTATTGCAGTACGGGCCTGTGATACCCCCTTTCCGTGTTCTGAGAGAAAAGGGCAATTTTCCTGTCTTGCCTTCAATCGGATGTACACATTTCTTTCTTCCATTCCTGTTATGTCGATAAAAGCCAAGGAGCGCTACATGTTTCCCAGTCTCTCTCTCTCTATCTCTCTGTACGAGCGCTATCTCCAGGATACCACCAATATTTCATCTCGACTTTGTTGCATTTGGTCAGGGGCCAGTCTGGCATTTCAATTTTCCCTATCTGACGAAGTCACGAGCCTTTCGTCCATTCTTGTATGTCATGAAGCATCTGATATTTCAGTGGCTGGCGAAGGTGGTGGCGGTTCCATCTCATGGATTTTCATCTGTGTATTTAGCGACGACTTTTCTTTCTTAACGGGACCTTTTTTCTCTTTTTCTCTTTTTTTTTTTCACTTGATAATTCTTGCTCACGAAATGATGGGACTACGACGATTTGACGACTATGTAAGACTGATGACAAAAGGTGAAGGTACGGAGAGGCCGAGAGGAGGTGGAAGCCCAAGCTTCAATTAAAGTTGCTCAAGCACATAGGAAGGGTTGTCTTGGGAGGCGTGGAGGGGAAGACAATCGGCAATTGAGGTAAGATGGAGGAATAAAACACAATAAAGCCATTTCACTAGAAAGCTGTACCACTTAAGCCTCGGCCTTATTCCGATACATCCAATGATTCTTCACGTGGTTCTTAGTTAATGGGGAACATGACGGCAACTCGAAAGGACGCAGGCATTGGTTCTATGGCGATTGGCATGGCAACAACTCTACGTGTTTAAAAGACTTTCTGGCACCAGTGGACCCCAGTCAAGTCGTCAATATTGACACGACAGCCACGTACTGGAAGCTGGATGGGCGGCAAGCTCATGAAACGCCCAAGAGATTGACAGAGCGGAACCTGGAAATATCTAGGTCTTGTCCTACCAGAAGGGGCGAAAAGGGCCGGCAGCCGTTTGGAATATGAAACTTGATTTTTCCTCCGTGGTAATTCCCCAAGACCCTGAGGAGAACGTCATTATGGACATGGGGGCTTGTGTTGAGGTTGGATCGTTGATTAGACTGAGAGAACCAATGCCAATGATATCAGCGCATGGGCTTAAAAAATGTGAAAATCTCTGCGTATCGGAAGCTTAGGTCAGACGCTGACTTGAGCACTGGAGCCGTTAGATGGCAATTTCCGGGGTAAACAAGTTGCGTGTCGCTCGTGTCAGAGAAAGAGTCATAAGCTAATGAATGTATCGGACGACAACGAAGCCGCGATTCACAGACAATAGCGCATGCAATTTTTGTCACTGTCTACTAAGGTATGGAGGTACCTGACCACTTGTGGTTGCGTGTGAAACAAGCGAAGACACCATAATACTCACCATCACGAAAGGAAAGGGAAAAAAAAAGAAAGAAAATAGCAAGAAACCGTGTTGATTACTCTCGACACATACTACAGTTCCATACCATAGTAGTACTACCGACCTACCTTAGTACCTACCTAGTACCTAGGAGTAGGTATTAAGAGGGGGATCACCACTGCTAGGTACTAGTCTAGGTAACCTTGTAAGGTTGTCTTGCCCACTGCGGCGTACCCCCTTGAAGGTTCCACTCATGCCCTGTGGGAACAGACTTGACCTAGGTGGCCTGCAAATTCTTGCATGTTTCTCGTATAGGTAGGTACTGTACAATAGAGGTATCTATTGTTGACCTTTTGAAGCTTGACTGAACCGATTGCAAGTCAAGAAGCTCAGACGAAAGAAGCCGAGGCCCATGGCTCTCTGGGATTGCTTGCTCTTCGATTCCTCTCACGGTGTCAGATGGGAGTTGGTGCAACGTTCTTGGTTCAGTAATTTCAAAGCCTGATGATTACAGCTCGTGTAGTAGATTCGATGGTATCATCTAAAACCACATATCTGAGAAAACGTCACGCGTACTGGGGTTCCTGATTGCAATTTAGCATTGTAGGCATTTGGGCAGAATAACTGTCTTGTACAGCAAATCTTCACTCAAGTTTTGTATGTACCTAGTTGACTTCCATAACTGTAAGGTTGCTCTTGCACCAAACGCCATACGGGATCCCAGCCTCCTCCCTCCGTCCCTCTTGACATCAACTCAACTTAAATGTATTTTCAGCTCAGCTCCGCTCAGCACCACACAAGTCTTCAGTCATCAACAGATAGATGCAATGGATTCATTCATTTGTAAAAGTCTTTGACTAGAACTCAGCGCTTCTTTTTCTTCTTTTTCTTCTTCTCTTATATCAGCCTCTTCTTTACACTGCCTACCGAACCTATTCAAAGCTAACGTTTGCGTCCCACCTCGACAATAATAATACAGAGACTGCCTGCGCCAACCACAATACCTAACTAACTACCTAGTTCCGTATACTACCTACCTATTGACGTGCCCATACCCATACCCACCCCCAGGCCTTGGCTTGGGCCTCCACTG
>JABFFG010000494.1:0-27162 GCA_013623685.1 Fusarium transvaalense
AAAAAAAAAAAAAAAAAAAAAAAAAAAAAAAAAAAAAAAAAAGAAATATAATAAGAAGACTTATATTTAAGCTAAGGCTTTACTTTTACTTAATATAGTAAAGAGTTAGTATTAGTCTTATATATTTTCAAGCAATTAATAATATCCCCTTACTATTCACTTCACTTTACCAGTATTTTCCACCTTCGTACTATTTCATCCCTCTCACTCTCTGGTACCTTACGCCAGTCCTCTATACCCTGTCGTAGTCTAATTAATAATATTTCTGCCTTCAAGTTTGTCATGTAACGTTTCATGAGCTCTTTCTCTAGCCCTTTCAAGGTATACCCTGGGAGTCCAAAGCACGCTTTGTTCTCATTAGTAAAGAGATACTTAAGACAAGACTGGATTGACTACCACTTACCTGAGCCTAGGTTGCCCATTATTCCGAGGCCACCTCTTAGCAGACCCCTTCCAAGGCCTTTGGCGCCCATGGTCTTGGTGTCTTCGTAAGGCTTCATGACAATGCCACTGAAGGCATCCCACACTCCATGATAGAACTCCTTCCCCGCTGTTCTAAGACCGCTTCCTAGCCCTGTGATTTCGTCTCGATGGCGAACATCAACGTCAAAGACATTTGACGGCCCATTATGAAAGCCGTTGGCGACATTGTAGAAGAAGGCAACAGGCGCCCTTGCAGTCGCTGCAGCAAGGTCACAGGCATACCTACCTGTCACACGAGTAACATAGAAGAGGCGTCCATTTCTGCCACTCTCGTGAGCCTTCCACGACCTCTTGTGCTCCATATGAGCCTCGGTGACTGGGCGGCACAGCCTTGCAGCTGAGAATGCTGGTTCGGCTCCGTAGAGTGTCTTGCTTGCCATCTTCTGAGCGAGTGCTTCCATGTCTGCTTGAGTTACGTCTCGTGGTCCCTTTTTATACCGCAGATGGGCATCCTGTGCACCACCTTCTGTCGCCAAAGTCCTCTGCAGCACTATGGTGCTGCGTCGTCTTGCCGTTCCAGAACGTGGGGAGTTTCTCAAGCGCTCAGCGTAATCGGAAGTTGCAGTGCCTATGGCTGCCGCAAAGCCTGACACAGCAGCTATGGCGCCGATAATAGGAGACTCTGCTCCTTCGTCCACATACCAGTGTTTATGTCTGAGCAGCTTCAGGTCTGACATCTCAACCAATCCATGATCTCTAAGACAAGCGACAGCGAAGCCACTCAGATGAGCTCCTGTTTTGCGATGGAGCCAGCTTGCCAGTCTTCCGGGACTCAAATCGCAACGGAGGCTGTCGATATTTAGACGCTCCTGTATGTCCATAGCTGCACCACCAGAACCGTCCTCTTCACCAATCCGCAATGCCATGTCCTTGGCTACCTCTATGACATTTGGCCGAAGAGCAAACAGGATGCTCTCGGCTAGTATCTCTGCTGTGAGATCTTTATATGGAACCGCTACTGGCCCTGCACCTGCTCGCGCCATCATCTGACCCCAGAAGGGCTGGTCTCCAAAGAATGGAACGATGACAGTGGGACGACCGGCCGCTATGCCAGCAGCTGTTGTGCCAGCGCCACCATGGTGGACAACAGCTGCAACTCGTTGAAAGAGCCAGTCGTGTGGGCAATTTCCAATGAGATAAACGCTATCGGGAACCTTTCCAGCACCAACACCACCCCATCCCTTTGAAACAATGGCTCGAACGCCGGCGATCTTGATAGCCTCAAAGATCATGGTTGTGAGTGCTTGAGGATCGTCTACAACGATAGATCCAAATCCGATATAAATTGGCGTCGGTCCGCTGTCGAGGAAGTTTATAAGGTCTGGAGGTGGTGTGTAAGAACTCGCAAGTGGCAGGAAAGAAAAGCCTGTAATGTTGAGATGGTTGTTCCAATCAGATGGTTTGGGTATTAGTGTCTCCGACCAGAGATAGCTGAACGGTATACGAAGTCTGGATAGGAGCTGGAAGCCCCAAAGCGGGCTGACGGGATCAAGATGCAGTGTTTGCGTACGGAATTTGTTGATTAAGTCTCCCAAACTAGATCATGTAAGTCGAGGAGAAACCAGGATTGGCGTTGTACTCACCCTTGCCACGTTAGCAGCTCCATCATCATGAAAGACAGGTAGTTGGCGACCTTGGCATCTGCATCACCATAGCTCATTGCAGCGAGTGGATGAGGAAAAGATTTGGTTGGTGACCAAGGCATTGTAAAGACCATATGCAGTGGGATACTGAGTTTCTGAGCGCAGTGGATATGGCCCATAGACGGGGGGTTGGCAATAATAACATCAGCCAGGAACAGATCATCGGCGGACTCTACATTAGCAGCTTTTATAGGCTCCCCCATTCCATCGCCTGCTTCGATGCAGCTTCTCCAGGTTCCAGAAATGATCTCGGCCATCTCTTTTCGTCTCTTCCCAATCTCTCCTCCTCTGAGGCTGTCGCGATTTGGCAGCAACCCAGGGTTTTTCACCATGTAAGCCATGAGAGCTTCAGGATCACCACCAATATTAAAGAATTCGATACCCTGCGCCTCAATAAAGTCCTTGAAAGTAGCATGCGTGCATATTCGTACCCGGTGGCCGTAGGGCGGTTTCATGAGTGATTGCGCAATGGGTATAAATGGTTGGACATCGCCTCGGGATCCCACAATGTGTATTGCAATATGAAGGCGTGGACCTTCAGCTGGCTTCTCTACTCCCGGCAGAAATGCAATACTGTTTGTTCGCCGAGGTTCTGGGGGCTGCAGCTGCTCCGAAGATGATGCATCGCCAGCGAATGAGTCCTTGAAGTGCTCGCACCAGGCAGCCAGCGCTTGAGGGTTGTCGTGAAACTGGACTTGAACGCGACCATCGTCAATGACATTACTTGAAGGTCCATTTTCGGTGTCGTAGTCGTCGATTGTAAGGTGCCCTCGCCCGCGAGATTTGATGCGATTGAGCGCCATATTGATACAATTGGTGCAGGTGGAGGAATTGGCGTGTAGTGCACCAGATTGACGATCAACAAGTAAGGGTACTCAGTCACTCAAAGTTGCCTCGGCTTGCACGGATACGTCAATGTACTGTCTATCCCTTCTCACATTTCATGGCGCTGAAGTCATTGTGGGGTATGAGTAAGACTCAGTAAACACGATTCAGTTAAATTGGCTTACTTTCGGTACAGTACATACCGCTCTAGACCAAACTCTGATTCTAGATGCGTCGAGTTGATAGGTAGGCAGGTAAGCAATTGGGCTGACAACCGTTGTCAGGTTAAGGCGAAGTCATTAGATTCCAGCCGTTTTATCCGAAAATTTACTTGTTATCTGTGAATATTGTCCTGACATCCATCCATTGTTCACCGAGCTCCAGGTGCACATACCAGTTGTGCATGTGACAGTGCATTCATTCATACAATGTCTGTCTAGCCCAAGAGCAACAGCTAGACTATCTACTGTACTGCACAGTACTACCAAGTCGCCATTGACCCTTCACTTCAAAACGGTTCCAATCCTTCTCTGTATCTCGGCAACGTTGGCGTGCCCACGACCCCTAAACGCTTCGTACGCCAATCTATGGGCATGTATCCCTTCAGAGAACAAAGCGCGCCTATCCCTCCATCCCGTCAGCGACCGCAACTTGTCACTTCCGACCCATTGACTAAAGCTGAAGACAAAATGCAGACCTTGGGGAAACGACGACTCGGCTTCGCTAGCTGGTACGAAATGGACGCCTTGCTCAAATCCATATTCTTTCGCCACGGATTTTGCGATCTCATCCAGAGTCTCGTAGCGATGGCCAGAAATGTTGAAGAACTGACCAGCTACGGCACCCCGATCCTCATGCTCTGCGAGTGACACATAGGCGTCCCCGCAATCGTCTACATGAGTTGCATGCATGATGCTGTTCGCATCTCCAGGAATTCGAAGTACTTGAGAGTGATTGGCGCGCTGGGCCTCCGCGTAGTCAAAGATGGCGCCATAATAGCTGCTGGAATAGCCAAAAACGCACGTTGGCCTTATGACTGCCGCGTCGAAGAGACTGGGGTAGTCAAAGACCTTGACGGAGTTGACAGTACGCTCTTTCAGTATTTCTGGACCGTTTAGTGGCGAGTCTTCTACATGCGCAGACAGACCAGGAGCACCATGAAGAGGCGTGGTACCATAGTCCTTGCAGCCCGACGACCATAGCACGAGGGGTCGTACCCCTTCTTCGTTACTTCGCTTCGCCAGTATCTCAACACAGGCAATGACTTCTTCAAAATGAGCAGCATAGCCGGGGATTTTTTCCGTACAACTGACGATCACGTCGAAGGTGTTGACTTGTTCGAAAAGAGGCCCCAGAAAGCTAAGATCGGTAAAGGACCCAACAACTGGGATAATCTCAGACAGTGCAAGTTCCTCCTGTGCTCTGGGGTTTCGGATGAGGCCATAAGTATTCCAGCCAGCACGAACAAAGGCTCGGCCAACGGCAAATCCGATGTACCCATTTGCTCCTGTAATCAGGACGTTGCGACGCTTGTGTTCACCCATGGTGATAACTTCTTTTTGATCAGCAAAAGAGACGATTGCCGGTTCTGTGCTGACATCTTAGCCAGAACGCATCTTCATATAGGTTTTCTCCCCCCTCGCCATCCGGTTCTCCTTGTTAGTAACGTTAGAGATTATGTCATCTGGTCAAGTTTGGTAATAACAATAACGTTAGTTGCTATGTGGTATCGACCCATGGTACTAACTTGCCCGAGCTGGTTATAGCTAACCCCGGGTTCGTTTGAAGGACTTCTCTATAGGTACAATCTTCATATGAGGTGCGAGTCAGACCGTATCAAAAGAAGACTCAATTTGGTGCTTCTACATGTTGCAACTCTAAGCGAGCTCAACTCTTCCACCCACCCAACTAACCAGTTGTAGTTGTTTCGAATTGTGATGCACCGACAAAGCCAACGGTAGCTGGGCGGCTTCATAGCTGTATGGCGGGGCGTTAGACGAGTAGGAAGACTTGACAATACCTAAAGTCATATAGATACACTAGTGGCAAGTAGATGGAAGAGTAAGGTGAAAGAAAAATGAGATCAGTCCAAAAGCAAAAAAAACATACAACAGCGGGGATTCGCTGGTCGTCACCGACCCAACTACTAATCCGCCGGTTAGTGGCTTGACTATGGGAGAGCGGACGGGATCCCGTATTTTCCACTACCTTTGGTCGTATGTACAAATGCATAAGATACAATAGTATATACGTGGGCTGCCTTTTTGTTATCTTTCACTTCGCCATTGCACTTGACTCTCCTGCTGTCTCAAATAGACAGCACCTTTGTAAGGATTGGTTCAATCACGCAACCAACTTATCATTGGATCGTTTTTTGATTGATATAGCGTTGTGCTGAAAGAACCACTGGTCGAATTTAATTTCTTGTTATTCTGTCTATGAAAGCAGTAAGGCAATGGCTTGTAGTTCGTTCACATATCCTCGGATCATTAATGTAATACTCTGTTCCATCTAGCGTTATGAAAAATGGAACCAGTAGTTTGTAAGTGCGTAAGTGTCGTAAGTTGCTGGCGCCATGGCCCTCAAACCAACGAAAGCTTCTACTGCCATTACGACTCGACTAATAAGATAAAGCAGTGGACTTCCAACCTTGATGATAGTCAGTATTCCCTCCCACCTGAGACTCATCTTCCTAAATTGCATACAGAGAACGGACGTCACAACGGATACTAGGGCGCTGATCCTCCATAGCCATCGTTCTGTTTCCGAAGGGAAAGATGATACCCATGAAATTAGGTGGATGGCCCCAAACGATGCCCCCAGGAGGCATAGAAGCGGCCAGTATCTGGTCATGTACAGGTTTGCGTCCCATTCTGTGATAGTATCCGTGTCTTGCTCAATCACAGTAACGATTGGCTCACTCTTTTGTGCGTTGGACTCGGTCAAGGAAACACTGTCGTGCCCATGTTGTTCTTGGTCCTCCATCACTCCCACTTCATCATCTCGACAATCGCGGGGGACGACATACCACGCAATAGAATCGCTCTGTTCCTGGCCCGGGTGTGAGACATCGTATGTGTTCTCCATTGCCAGACTTTCAAACTTCATCCACTGGACGGATGTCATTTGAGGTAAGTTGACGAAAGACGCGGTAACAATATCCTTTGGTTTCTCCCACCAAAGGGCGTAGGTGACCAGTGCGTTGAACACATACGCCAGGGTCATTGTTTCGAGGGTTGCCAAAGGAAGCTGATGCACAGCACGCGTGATACACTGCAGGGTGAACCACACAACTTGAAGGAGAGCAGCGAGTTTGACCAGGGCATCAGCTTTGTTCTTGTCTGAGATGTCCTCTTTGGCAAGCCCCCAGCTCTTGTGGCTGTGCCAGGATACCAAGCTGTTATTCAATAACCAGGCGTACTGGCCCGGCCATAGTGTCCGGTATCCTCCACTTTCCCCGGAATTATATCGCACTCCCATCATGCACAGGTAAAATCCGTGGATTGTTTTGAACTCTTTGTTGGTTGTATTGATGCATCGCCTCACTGCTTTGCGTGCCTGTAGGAACTCTTGTAAAGATTCAAGGCATACCATCTCTGGTGCCAAGATAGCTTTTACAAGCTGGTAGAACTTGTGCTTGTGTCGAAGTCTCCGAGAAACATGTATGCGGGGATGGATAGCAGTCCAAGTGCAAATTGCGATAGTGAACAAGCAAGATGTGATGAGAGACCATGTACCACGGCTTGTATCCTCTGGTACCCAGCCCACGAATTCTGCCTCCGCAGATCTGCTGACAACTTCATCACTCATCAGGTCTTGTGCAAAATAAAGAATAACGACCCTGTTTGCGGTAATGAATATGATTCCGTCGCTATGGTATGCTGACCTGGAAGCCCAGGTATATATTACATTGATCAGCCATTACAGTAAATTGTTTATTATGCGGAGTAGCCGCAGGCCTCTGAGCAACGTCGTGGTCAGTTCCAATCAATTATTGCTTTTTGTCACTCTTGTTGGTGACATCAAGGGACGGGCCGCATTCTTAAGCGCTTGTAGTCAATTTTAGCACATGATTCTCGAGAACTAGCCAATTAGGTACTACAGTGGACGGATTTAGCGCCGTTTCCCATATCTTCAGGGGACGTTTTGCTTACGTGACACTCCATACTAGGTAGAGGCCCGCCCAGTTGCTGCGTTACTTATTGCAACTTCAACAATTCAACACAAACTTTCCGTCTGCATTCACTACCCGGGGTTCGCTACAGTCTAACGCTCCTTTCCAATCCTTTCTGGAGCCTGTTCGCGCCATCTCGCAGGCTCCTACCGACATGGCCACATCATCTGCCCTGAGGCCAACTATGTTGGCGCTTGGTATAACGCTCGGCGTTCCAGCCATGCTCTATTTCAGCATACTGGGAGCGTTGGTAGTTGCACCTTCACTCCAAGCTCATGCGATTTATCTCCACAAGGTCACCTTGACATGGTTCAAGGACCTAAATACACCAGAGCAGTTTGGGTTTGCTCATCACCAAGTCACCCCCTTCTACATCCCGACTGCCGACGGTATTCAGCTGCACTCTTGGCATGTGCTGCCTTTGGCGACGTACGAGGCGCATCAGCAAGAATTGCTCGCACAAGGACCTGAAGCTGGCCTGGTTGAGAACTTTGAGGATACTCTCAACTTCCGTTTGTTGAACGAGAACCCAAACTCTCGCCTGGTCCTCTACTTCCATGGTACGAGCGGCACAATGGCCAGCGGTTGGCGCCCTGACAGCTACCGTTCTCTTTACTCGGCTGATCCTACCAACACACATGTTCTTACATTTGACTACCGTGGGTATGGAGAGTCTACTGGCTCCCCCAGCGAGGAGGGCATCATCACAGATGCTGTTACTGTAGCCCATTGGGCCATTCAGACCGCAGGTATTCCGCCCGAGCGGATCGTAATCTTTGGCCAAAGTCTAGGCTCAGCAGTTGCCATTGCACTTGTCAACGAACTCGCTCAGAAGGAGCCCTCGGTTCATTTCGCTGGACTAGTCGTTACGGCAACGTTTGCAGACATCCCTCAGTTGACAGCCACATATCGTATCGGCGGCTTTATTCCAGTACTTTCACCAGTAGCCAAGGTGAAGCCACTGTTTTCTTTCTTTGCGCGTCAGCTTTCAAGTACATGGGACAATATGCAAAGACTGGGCGATTTTGTCAAGTCGGCTAAACGGTACGACATCACCCTCTTACATGCCCAAGACGATACAGACATACCCATGGAACATTCCTTCAAACTCTACAGAGAAGCTGTCCGAGCGGCGGAAGATGTGGAGGGTTTGATAGAGGACGAGGGGGCGCTCCCCTGTAGTATAGGTAAAACCGAGCATAGCCGTGGGGAAGGTGGTTCGGTGACTATATGTGCCACCAAGAAAGGCGACATACGACTAGAGATCTTGAAGTATGGAGTGCATGACAAGATTATGTCCTATCCTGCGACTGGTCTTGCCATCAGCAGAGCATTTGCTTCTGGGAACTCTCGGGCTGTTACGCCGTCATGATAATTACCACAAGAAAAATAGATAGCCCTTAATCTGCTTTGACTTCTTCTTACTTTGTTTCTCTAAGGGGTGAGTAGGTCTAGCTCATATTGTCACATCGCCCTGCCTCATTAGCTATACCACTTATTATACGGAGTAACAGTTAAACTCTTGAGTAAATTCTCGCATCTGCAGCGCTCATGCAGTATGGGTCATGTTTTTCACTACATAACCTTTCTTCCATCGCCTAATTCTGTAACGCACAGTATCGCACACACTCAGTCGGCCACTGACAGGGGAACACCCCGAAACAAGGCAGGGCAGACCAGACAAGAAGCTCTCTTTAGTCGAGACATCCAGAATATAATGTTTCCTTCTACATCACGCCAGGGTTCGTTGCAAGCAGTAAGATCCTGCAACGTTTAGGCATACGCAGTCCAGAATAGACAAGATTCATGCAGTAAGTATTTACAGCATATCCATCAAATAGCCAGCTTCGTACATGGGAGACGTGTGTCATCGTATACTGTAGAAGGCATTTTGAAATAGCGCGTGTTTCATCTCGAGTTCGTTGGCTTGTTCACTTTTCGTTTACTTAGTTCGTGGCTCCGCTGTTTGGTGGGTTGCTTTCAGCCCTCCCACGAATCGGCAGTGTCGCAATCGTGCTCTTCTAAACGTTGGTACGATCTGCCAGTGGCTCGGGCTCCTCCTTGAGAGTTTCTGTCGAGGTAGGGAGGTCAATAGAATGGGTCTCTAGTATAGGCGTTGCAACATCAGGGGTCAGGGTCTCGTCTCCATTACCCTCACCCTCCATCATAGCGGCCAGTCGAGCTGCGCGCCCTTCCTTCTTGCGAGGTACCGGGGCTAATGGGTTAGTTTATGCTAACAGCCAAATAAGATGGTGGAAATAACTTACCTCTTCCGTTCTCCTGAACGTAGAAGCGTCTAAGCAGGCCAACGGCTTCGTCGCGGCCCCAACCGCCCTCAATCTCATAACCAGATTCAATGTTTCCTCCATCACCTCCACCTGGAGGATACGAGACACCCAAAGTGCCACTGCCGTCGGGAAGCTGTGCGGGTTTCGGGGTGGGATGAGCACTAGCAGTCTGACCATCTGCGCTGACGGGAAGGGAATTGGCATGGATGCTGAAGACGCCACCGGTTCCGCCAAACTTGTCGTTGACGGCACCGAAGTAGACCTTCTTAATACCAAGCTGGCGCAATAGTGAAGCACACATAACACATGGTTCGACCGTGACGTACAGGATGCTTTCTTTGATGATCGATCTGTCGACTCGCGCATCAGGATGGCATTTTTGTCCGTAGGGGTAGAGATGACCCTTAGCGCCATCATCGTTGCCTTCATCTGGGGGTCCCGAATCAAGGGAAGATGTCTCAGAGGCTGCCTCAGACTGATTTTCAAGTTTGGGCTTCAGATAAGTTGTCCTCGGTCCGTCCTTGGGAGGGTAGGATAGCAAAGCACCGAGCGCCATGAACTCGGCGTGGCGAGTACCGTTTCGAGTGACATTAGTCGCATTCATGCCCCGGGCAATGATCCTTCCATTATGAACAAGGACGCATCCAACAGGGGTTTCGTTGGTTTTGAGAGCAAGTCGAGCCTGTAGAGGTTGTGTCAGTTTTCATAAGCCAGATATGCGCAAAGAAAGTGACTCTAGGAGACCGGGGGGGCTTACCATATCAAGAGCTGCCTCGGTGAACTTCATGTGCATCGCTCGCTCAGCTACCACGGCAGGGTCTGTGAATATCGGTGCAGTAGGAATGACTGGCGCAACTGGCTTGGGAGAAGTCGAGATAAGCTTGTCATCTTGAAGCTCAAGGCGGGCAAGAGAATCAGACAACTGAGATGCGCTGGGGGGCTGGTTTTCTTTATCCGCATCCCCATTTTTGATAGGCCGCCTCTGGAGAGATTGCATATTGCCAGCAGCAGCAGGTATCGCGGTGGTGGTAGTAAGATTGTCCCGTTGTTGTGGATAATCGGTCGTGGTGGTGTTTGTTTGACTTTTCGGGGAAGACGATGACGATGAAGAGTCTGGGTTGTTTTTGTGCTGAGCTTCGTTGCTGTTGCTGTTTTCTGCAAGTTCTTCCTGGTGGTTGCTTTCGTTACCGGTGTTGACCTTGCCGGTTTGGTCGGTGTCGCTGGCACTTGCACTTGCACTGGCACTGGCACTGGCACTGGCAGTGACGCCGTCACCCTCACCAGGCATCACCCGACCAAAGAGACGACGGATAGCCTTTGCACCTGCCGCCCTGGCCGGTGAAAGACCAAGTGATTTGAAAACTCCCATCCTGTCTGTACTAGAAGGTACCAAGGTACTGTACCTAGCCTTTGAGGTTTTGTATAGTACCTTCACTTAACTCTTCCCAATTCAGACCAACGCACCTCTTAATCTTCAGCAAACTAGTCTTCCCTCGTGCTTCTTTGCCCCTTGTGTATGCTCTTAGGTTGGCACAGAAGTCGCCTCTCAATGCTTACTTCTTCTTTGTGCCACGCCTTTTGCTGCTCTTCTTAAACAATATGCCCTAGGTCCTTTCAATATGAGAGTGGCACGTCTTTGTCGTATTACTAACTCGGACAACGGATATTGTGGCAAGCTCCGTTCCAAAAAGAAACGAGGGTATTCAGTAACTGGAACTTTCTGATGGGTGCAGAGGTCAGTCGCTCATCGATTTCGACTTATCGCTTGGGCTAATTACTGTAGTATAAGCAACGAGCTGAGCACACAAATGATGCTTCAGAAGTCGATCACTTCGAAGACTTCTGCGAGCCTACTAAAGCCCTAACTTGAGTAGGAGAATCGATTGCACAGTAAATATAACTTTAGAGTGGCTTTGTCAATTCTTCATAAGTCGGGGTGATTTCTCCAACTCAAAAGGCGTGCAGGTGGGTTCGTAGGTGTAAGAAGAGAGATCGGATCAATAGTTGTACTCGTCGACAAGACATCAAGTGATTACGACTTGGAAACTAGAGATTCAGTGGTCGGAATCTAATTTTACAAAGTCAGATAGACTCACTAGAACCTCCAGAGTTTAAGAAGAAGAATCCTAAGGTCCGCTTGTCCTACGTCGCCTTTGAGAGAAGATTTCATTACTTGCTCCCAGGCGCTAATCCACATTCAGACTGCCGTCTGTAACGGACGCCCCGCCCTGATAGCTGAAGTTAACGGAGCACAAGTTCTAGGAAACTGTCTAACATGCACTAACAGACGACACAGCTGCCAGGCAGTGCACGGACACAGCTTATGACTTTCTGTGGACAACACCGTCCATCGCTTAATGACTGAGGTTCAGAAGAAGCATTTGGCAAGAAGTCCCCACTGTCACCAGATTAGGAGAGTCAAAGTTATCAATAAAATGTTCCACATGAGCTTTGCACTCAGCGCATTAGCAAGACATGTTATATCAAGAACACAATATACCGCCTGAGAACTCTTGGTTCCGGTTTCGACCTGTTATACATAGCAGCGACTGGTCAATGAACTTAGTTTGTTAGAGATCTGAGGAGTCGCACCACTGGAAATACACCATGATTTGAAGATCGTGAGGCCTTGGCCAGTTCAATTATTTTTTTCGGCTCGATGCTCGCTCTATCGCAACGGCCCTATCATAGTAGGACAAGCGCAACTGCGCAGTCCTTCGTTTCTCAATGCTAAAATACAGATAAAATAAACAAGGAAAAGTATGAGCACTGTGATGATGTAGGTCATGAACTGTGATCATCTTCATTTACTCCACCCGATGTGCGTCAAGAATAAGCCACTACACAGCGATGAGGTTTCTGCTCATCGATATCGTCCGTCCGACTGGCGTTGTGCCACTCAATATGGTGCTCTGTAGCTTTGTGGCAACCCTTCCAATTTTTGATGTGATCCGGTTGGCATTCCTCTGACTTTGCGTAGAGGAGCGTGTCCAGTGCTCATAGCATTTGTCCGGGTTGACAAACAGCTGGAAGACAAAGGACCAGACGGTCGAGGCGATCAACATCGCGGCAAGGGGTGCGAGACTCTCCAGACTTGGTTGGCGAATCATCGATGCCGGGCAGTATGACACAGGAGCAACCGCAGCGGGCGTGGGAGAAGGTTGGGATATATCTCCCGCCACATTGTGAATCTCTGCACTGCGAGAATCTGGTTGCTCGCGTTCGCCTTCGGCATTGACATCGTGACAAGCCGGTTGTCTGGCTGAAGATAGTGTCTCTGTTGGTTGATATACCAGAACAGCGGGAGCAACCTTGCTCAACTGAGAGTCTGCTTGTGCGGCCGCTGTTACAGGTGATTGAGAACTTTGTTGTGTAGCCACATGCTCGGTTGGTTGGGAAGTTGCTTGTGTGGTTGCATTCTCTGATAGTCGGTGATCTGCTGGTCCTGTTTCTGTCATTCCGCGGGCCTCGATAATATCGCGACTGATTGTCACCTTTTCCCAAGTTAGTTGTCGTTCTGAAAAAAATGAATGTGTGAGGAGGGCACATACGTTACTATTCGTAGATAGTAGAGTATCCACGGAAGACTGAATGTCAGATGCCACGACTGGCGTGTTGCGCAGTGATGAAGTACTCGTGCTCGAAAGGTCAGAGCCGAGACTTGGAGTTGGCGTAATGGCGGTGTAATACTCCAGGCCAGCTCCAGAATCGCGACAGACAGCTTCGCAGCCAAGCTGGCCATGAGTGGAGAGATGTTGGGGCGCGGAAGTAGACGCCGCAGGCTGTCCTCCGAAGGAGTTATCAGAAAGCTGGTTGTCGCCTAGCTCGTCATCACGACTACTCCAGCCATTCGAGAAGTCCCGTGGCGGTAGCGGGTTCGGTGCTGGTGATCTCGGCTGACTAACCAACGGCTTAGAGACTTGAACCGGGACCATGCGTTCATCTTCCGAGAAGGAAGATTCGGGAGAGTAAAGGTTGAAGTCCACATAGTCGTGATTGACATCGACTTGGTTGAACGGCAAATACGCCGCAGAATCGCTCAGGTCTGCAATCTCTACATTGGTCGTACCACGAGGACGACGAAGGATTTCTTCTCCTGTTGCCGGAGTAGCAGGCTTTGCAGAGTACTCAGAGACAGAGGAGGAGGACTGGGGAGAGAAGTAGCCCTCTGGGTCGTTGAAGAAGTCATAACTGTCTTCCACGGCAGGGTATTGAATGAACTGCTCCCACGCATCGCTTTCTGGCTCGACTGAGGCAGTCAGGTTGTCAAGGTTTACCGAGAAGTCGAGCTCTGGGAGTGTCATTTGACCGGCAAAAGCATCCTGAGCAACCGCAGAAACCTTTGCTTCTGGGGCTACTGTCTTCGTCTTCTTGGTGACCTTGGCAGGTTGAGCCACCGTGCTGGAAACCCCACGCTTCTTGTGGCTGGGGTCGCAGCGGATCTTCTTCTTCTTGCAACTTTCGCAAGCCTTAATGATTCGCATGAGGTGTGCATGATCTCGCTGTTCCTTCGTCTTGGATCCTCGGGAAGCAGAGTTTGTCACATCGCGACCATCCTTTGTCATGATCTTCATTCCAGGTAGGTTAGAGAAATCAGCGGGTTGTTGGCTGGCGGTGGACTTGGGAGACGAGCGGCGGGAAGAAGTGGTGTTTACATGGCTCCAATCCCAAGTAGATGTGACGGGGCTCGTGTTGAAAGATCCATAACCAGAGTCCTGGAGAGGGCTAGCACCGGCAGGAGACTCGACAGAAGCGGAAGGTGTGTAAACAGGGTAGAACTTAAAGGTCTGCCCAGTAAGGTGCGCATACTCAAAGTAGTCGAGAGAGATGGTGGCACGCTTCTCCTGGGTCGAAGCAGGACCAGGGATGTAAGCGTTCACCAGCTCGTCGAGCTCGAGGGTTCCGATAGCAGGAAAGAACTGGAGCTGGGCACCAAGAGCGGGCTGGAAAACAGAGAACCCTTGAGGGAGAGGGTTTGAATTAGTCGCCATTGTAAGCTGAGAGGTTCCGTTGTAGGCTTTAAAAGACGAAATCTTGAGAAGGGGGCGGAGTCGCGCTCTCAACTATGCGGCTTTGTTAGTTGACCCGTACGCAAGCATGTGTAAATAATTACCAAGGTAATAGTCGGACTGTTGCTTACTCCGGCCTGCTTACTCTTACGTAGGGTACTTATCAAGAAGTACCAAGGTATGATGACTGAATTGTGGTATCTTGTCAGACTGCAGTGATCGACGTTGGTTGAACTAGAGTGAGCTAGGTTTATGGTGTTTTGAGGTCGCTCGAGATGGGAGATAGGCAAAGCCTGTACTGAGCTGTCGCCAGGTTTGTTGCAGCGTCCTTCAGTATCCAGGATGCTACCTATAAGTACAAGGCAGATGACGAATCACAGGTGCGACACAAGATGTTCTTGGCCGAGCAAAGAATTATTCGCGATGGTGAAGAGAAGGGAGAGAAGTAAGAAGAACAAGAGAAAACGCCTGAGGCCACGGGGGAGGGCGTCGTCGAAGTATTTCACTGCCGGGTTTGAAGCTGCACTGGGAACATGGCGCAGCAGGTGGGAGAAGCAGGAGATTGAGTCTTTCGGCGTGCTCGAAAAGGTATAGCGTTGTAAGGCAGAGTTGTCATACTGGCCAATTATCTTGCAGTACTTTTGAGCGATCCGCCATGATAAAAGTTACTATTGGTCAGTCTGACCCACCATCTGCACCATCAAAGCTAAGACTTCGGCGAGAGAATAGCATTCTTGTTGGTCAATGCTTGAAGCCTGCATACGAGGATGAGTCAACTTTCCGCAACCCCAGATTCGAAGTTCCGCGATACGATATGTACCTGCTACTAGTACCTAGGTAGTACTCAACAGAGCGGGGTGCCAGACAACTAATCATGTTGAATGGTAGATGTCTCCTATTGATCTCATGGCAGAGACTCTTGAGAGTTTGGCGGTGTGGGTACCCTCTCAGTTAATCTTGTTGTATAAACTCTATCAGTTTTGTCGCTACCTCTCAAGTATTGCGATAAAGAGGTATTCACATTCTCCTCGACGGGGGAGAACCCAAGCCGGTCTCGTTTAAAGTCTCAACATTGCTCAACGGTGCCCCTCGTATCAAAATGTCGGAAGGATCATTACTCAGCTGTACAGTATCGAACAACGATGGAACTGTTCAAGCTATTAGGAACTCCTTAACTGTAGTTTTCCAGTTTTCGTACCATTATGCTCTGAGTGTATTCCAGGAACGGATATGCAGGTATCATGTCATATGAGGCAGGTAAGTCTTTGGAATCGGTAAGACGACTCGGGGGGTTTGAGTCTCTTATATATAATGGTGGAACGGGATCGCGGATCTCTTGGAAGTAGGAAGTACCACGAAGGCATATGGATCTATTCTTGGCTCCACATCTAATCGCTCACGATACCAATTCCCAAATATTGACCGGCGTGAAACACACCGAGAAAGAAGGCAGGGGATCATATCTATGGGGGTGCCGCCATCCTCAAAATGCTACTCCCTTCGCGCTTCCAGATAAGAAGTCGATTGTTCGGAAGATCAAACGCGACCCTCGAAAGCTTAACTCCATACCCCTTGCTAAACGCCATCCCTCCATCCCGCTGATAAATCACCAACGCCCAAGAGGTACGCCGATATGACTCTATCGGCAAGTCGCATACGCCATGCAGATCCATTGGTTGCATTTCTGGCCAGCCATGCTTTCATACATAGAACAGAAGCGTACCGTCTTAGTTCCGCAGCACTCATCGTCCACACCCCTCAGCCGCGACAAGGCGTTTGTTCATCATAGAATCAAGTTGGGAAATGGCTTCTGTTCTTTCAAGATTTGAGTAAAAACAGCTGGTTTTTGCCATTACTGTGCCAGACTTCCTATCGTGCTCAGACTTCACACTCAAGGACTCGGCAAGTGATGCAGCGAGATAGCCTCAAAAACATCAATCGATATCGAGTCTACCAATATGTGGGGTACAATTTGTAGATCCTGTCTGAGAATCACAGGCCCATCCGGTCGACCATGTGTTCGCCTTCGTGTTGACCTTGCAAAAAAAAAAAACGACATCGTCTTAAGTATAGTCCCTCTGCAATCTCTACTACAGGACACACCAACGGAATCTTCCAAAGTGACAGAATTACGTACAAAGCACACGCGCCGTGCGCGGGGGGAATATTCCCCTAGCACAAGCCACTTGAGACTTCGTCAGATCATTATCGGGGTGGTGCTTTTGATGGTCTTGTCATCCCTAGTAGGTCTTCCGCATGCCTACTCCAGGGACCACCGTTTGCCTTGCAGAATCCTGGTAGCTGTGATTGGGGGGTGTCCCTCGTAGGATTTGCTTTGTGTGTAGGGTTCGTGGGAACAATATGAGATGGGGCGGAAGGCTCAGATTGAGCCGGAGCCTGCGGCGGTAACCCAGCGGCGTCCTGTTTCCTTGCAGCTTTCTTACCTCTAGTGGCAGGATTCGGTATACGCGGTGGTTGCTTTATCTGAAGTTGGTGTGGAGCTTGTTCTGGCTGTGATTGTTCCTCCTGTGCTTGCTTTACTTCCATCGGCTTCTTTTGCGGTTGATCTTCGCTGGGTGGCCGTGCGGGTTCTGGTAGGTGTGCTGTAAGTGTGGCACTGGCCGGTGACTTGAGTGCAAGTTGACCTCCATGCGAAGCATTCTCAGTTACTTTGTTCATATCTTCAGTTGTCACGAGTTTCGTTTGGCCAAAATCACCAATACCGAAGCCAGCAGGTGGGAAGTCTTCGGCCGGCATGGTAAAGCCAATTATCTCCTTACTCTTCACACTCTTTCTCGACATTTTGGTGATTCGAGGACCGGAACTTGTTTCCGGCTTAGTCTTGGGTTTGATTTTAGGCTGGCGCTTTCGAGTAGGTTCGTTATCAGTTGACGAATTCACATCTTGGTCATCAGAATCATCAGCTTCGGAGGAGGGGTTGCGTGCTGCGATTTCCTTTTCATCGTCACTGAGCACGACTTGAGCTACACTTGCTCGAGTACGCCGCGTTGGATTTGCGCGCCGGGGCGGTGTTACTGAGCCCCTGTCTTCCTCAGAAACAACGCTGTCCGAAGCTTCATCCCCATCGACGGGTCTGGCATCTGTCAAACCTCGCAGCGACTTGAGGTTCTCATTTGACTCGTGGTTCAATGCTTCCTCTGCTACAACTGAGTCGAAATTGTTGGCAGACTCGAGACAAGGTCCTTGGAAAGGACTTGAATAGCTGAGGCGCCCGTCGGGGTCCTTCCCTTTAAACGCTAGTGGGGAGGGATCAATACCTCTCGTATCGTCGGGGGCTATTTCGGCTTCCTCGGACGATGGAACCGAAGGGACAACGTGACAAATTGCGATATGCGCGCCGCTCTCTGCCGCTGACGAAGATGGGAGCGATCTTCCCAATGACCCTGCTCTATCGCCTTGCTTCTTCTGTGCTACCATGAGCAGCCCACGACGCTGCCTCGACCTGATGCGAAGCTCTGTTCGCGGTTCCTTAGCAGGTGGAGGTTCGGCTGATCCGGCTAACGCTTTATCGGTGCTCAATGGTCGTTTAGTGCCATGAGTCTCCAAAGTAGTTGCCGGGTTCTTTCTCAGAGGTTTTGGGATAGTGTTTTGGGGACGTGTCTGGGCGACTTCGTATGGTGGTTGGCGTTGCCCGTCTTCATCGATCTGGATTACTTCTTGAGCTACCTTGTGATTCATCTGTTTCATAGTCTTCTGATCTGTTGAGCCTTTACCATTCCTGCATTGCTTTAGGCGTGGGTGGTGGGCATCTGTTAGAGATGCCGATGTCTGCTTGCCAGAAGTACCTTCGCTTTGTGCCAGCCAGCTGAGGAACGCGTCGTCGTTAGTTTCTGCTGATTGCTTTCGACTTCGACCGGAATCTATCATTTCTATGTTTGCTGTCGCAGAGGCCAGGCGTTTAGACGGCTTGTCCATTCCAGATTCCTGTCGAGCACTAGTAGTGCATAGGGAGGTTTGAACCGCATTTTTAAGACGCTTCGACTGTTGAGTTTCTTGTGTGGGAAGTGAAACGACACTGTCTTGGTTGTGTGACGGAAAAGGTCTGGCTTTTTTCGATGCATGTGTGTGGTTTCTCAGCATAGTCTCTCTCGGCCGAAGATGATCTTCGTTCCAGTTCTGCTCATTACCCGCCAGTAATTCCCTCAACGAAGCTCGTTGTGTGAACACTCTACGGGGTGCAGGCTGATGAGGAGCACGAATCTCTAGCTCTTCGGGTCCTGAAGAACATGGCGGTGGTTCTGGACTTTCATCAGTGCGTTTAGGAGCGTTCGGGAGGTCAGTCCTTGTACTTGTTGACGTGTTCCTGGGCTTCATGGTTGTTTTAACAGGCAACGCTTGACTCCGAGCTGTCGACACCGAAGACGAAAAGGGTGTCAAAGTCAATGTCGTTCCGAAGAGGGCACGAGCATGTCCCATTTTGCTCGGGGGTGACTCTTCTTGCCTTCTCCTCTTCGACGGGCGCGCGTCCTCTGAAGGTGAATCATGCTGCTGAACAGGGCTTTCGGCCAGCTTACGCACTTCGTATGGAGAATGGGGGGAGATAACGGCCCTTCCGATTCTCGGTGCACCACCAACCAGATCGTTGAGCGGACGGTGTCGAAGTTGGAAATGGGGTGCATTTGGGTCGTTTCTTGGGGTATGAGCAATTGCTGCGGTTGACCCTGGTGTCCTTGTCCCAGCATTGGAGCGCCTCTTTTCGACTTCTTTTGCGCGCTTATCCAGCAATTCTGTTAGATCCTGTTCTCGTTGCCCGGTACAGTCTGAAACCTGCACGATGGCAGAACCACGATCAAGCTCAAACTCATCACCAGGCTCAAGGTCGCCACCTCCCTGCCAGTGAGCATCGCCAATAAAGTGGCTTCGGTCATCATATACCATCACCCGCTTATTGAATGTGTGATATTTCAGAACACCATCTTGCCACCGTTTCTGCTTTCTTTTCAGGTCGTGTGTAAAAAGGCAGATAAAATCAACCACAGTAGCGGTTGCAGGCACGGAGCTGGAAGTCATGACCCTAGGGAAAAAGTTGAGTGTAACGTTGCAAGCCCATCAAAAACATTGTCTCTCAGCATGTCGATATAGTCGAACTGGTTTGTAGACCATTCCCCAATCCAAACACGTAAGAACGCGTAGAAATAGAATAGGATAGGTTGAAGTGTTGCCACACGACGCCATATCACGTGCCCACTGCACCTGCTAAAAGTGGTGTTGCTGCCTAGAGGTACGTAGGTAACTACCTACGTACCTACCCTACGTGTGTCTCTTTCACATATTCCTGCTTTTTTGGTCAGCAGGAGTAATAAATGTCAAATGGATTGGTGACTGTTTTTGCGATCATTTTCTGGGAAACAGTGAAGCGTCACAAGAATTTCACGCCTTTAATCTGGTAATGTGAGACTTATATATATCCATCCGTCAAGGTTTTGTCTAGACTATAACTTCCGAATCAAGCTGCCCCAAAGCATACATCGTCACGTCAATTCTTTTGTGCCAACTCAAGACCAGTATCTCTCTTAAAATATACTGTTTGTGGTGAAAGGGGATGGTGAAAGATCACCATAAAGTCCTTACAAATGATATGTATTCTATGGGTATCATGTCTTAACAACATGTTCGGTATCTTCTTATACCAGATGCGATTAAATAACACGCTCAATGCCGCCTAGGAGTAATAGCGGGCCACTATGGGCCTTTCTCCATCCAACGCCTTTTATAAGAGAAAACCAAACCAACTATTCGATATGTAACCTTACTCAATCCGAGTTCGTACGCCTTTCTGCCTCATGGTTATGGCACCACCACTGCAACGATGAAGCGGATTCGTGACCGCGTCGCTCTACTATCGATTTAGGTAGTCCCCACCACCGATGGACTCGAGGTCCATCGGGGTTACAGGGCCGGGGCTTCCCAAGGGAAGAAGCCTAGGTGATATAGGTTTATGAGATCCTGGAGTGGCGAAGCGCGAGTCACGGAGTGGTAGAGAGTTGAGTGATATACCAGGCTTGTCGCCCGACTTTGCCGAGCTGCTGAGAAGCTCATTGGCAGCCATGCTTGCTTGCGCAATCATGTCGCGCTGATACTGTTGTAGCTTACGACGAAGCTCTGTCTCAGGATTTGATTGGCTATTCGCGCGAGGGACTGCCTGGGAATCGGGACCAATATTGGATGACATGGTTCCGTTCAAAGGGGGCCGCATATTGCTCTGATTACCAGTTCTGCTCTCATAATTTGATGGGTAGTATTTGCCCATTGGGAGAGGGTTGTCATGGAAGCCTGGGGCAAGGTATGAAGCAACGGGTGTGTTTGATTGAGACATGACTGCACTTTGAGCAGGGTGTGAAGTGGGACGATCCGCGTAGATTGGCCCTGATTCCGAGATAAGACGACTCATACGGACGTCTGGGTGATGCTGGAATGGGTGTGGACGGTGCACACGACTGCTAGGATCCTCGTGGAGAGGAAAGTATCCTCTGTCATTGCATGAGTACATTTTAATCACTCAATTGGGAATATATCATCTTACCCAGGCAGATCACCCCGAGCAGACAGAGGTTCAGGAGGGGTACGAGCAGGAGCGGAAGTGAAACGTTTGAGTTGAGGCTGATCAATAGCTATCGGCCGAGCGTGACTACGGCTGCGAGGCGTTGAGGGAGCAGATGGGGAACCGGAAAGTCGTTCAGTGTCGTCTAATTGACCAGCATGTGTAAGTATAAGAGTTGATAAATTAAATGAAGATGAAACGGCTGATGACGAAGGTCGATGACAGCAGGATCAGAAACAGGAAAACGAGGCATAGCATGGGGATATAAGAAATTTCTTGAGTAAAAGCCGGTAGTGCAGGCGTCACTCTCAGCGACCAACCCCGGGACAAGAGATGGGGCTACCCCGCGATGGCTGGAACGGGAGTGAGTGGAGAGGGGGCATCAGTAGCGCCATGCATGGTCATTCCCCAGACAAGGTTGACTCGCAAAGGCTGGAAATGAGGCAGACAAGGGCAGATGATTCAGGAAAAGCGGAAAGGATAAGCGAAAATGCGAGATGCAGAATAGGGGATCGAACGCTAGCCAGACAGGAGAAAGTCGACCCAGTGCTATTTGTTGTGGATAAGGATGGGGAAATGATAATGGATGGGATGGGAATCTCAAAAAACGGTGGTGCGGGAGCTTCCCTCCCGAGACTTCATCCCGCCCCGCGCTTTGCGCCAGTCAATCGTGACATGCATCATTGGCTGCAAAGGAGTTTGGATGCATCGCAGCGTGGTGGCGGCTCTCGAATGATTCGATCTTTCCCCAAGGAAGACCCTTATTCCACAACTGGCATCGATCTGTTATGCACGGTTGGTGGTGTACAGAGAGCGGACTGAAGTGCACTGTAGGTAGAGCTTATGCCATGTGTCTAGGGGAACAGTGTTCCAACTGAACGGGTTTTGTGGCGTTGAACCAGTTTGTGGAGAGAACGTGTCTCGCTTCGGAAGTTTCTAGGTGCCAGCTGCCAGGTCCAGCGCAGCGTTGTCCGCCTCCGCTCTCAGGATCATCGGTCGGAGGCTGGCCCCGACGTCTGGCCGCAAACACGATTGCAAACACTCACTTGAGGGCATTCGATGGAAGATCAGTGAAGAGAGAGAGGGGGAGTAAATAATGATAGGCAACCAGGGGTCAAAGGAGAGATATGCATTCCAGCCAATTCAGGCAAGCTTACCAGTAAAATAGGAAGTCCGAGATCCAATGTCTTCGCCATCGAAAAACCCATCTCGTCCCCGACTTGCCCTCGAGTGCTGGGGGATTGTTGGGGTGTTGCGTCCAGATAAGTCGAAATCACCGATATCATCCGATCGGGGACTGTTGGGAGAATTATTGTTTGAGCGGTCCGAGTTGGTAGACATGGTACGCCCCGACATTGAAGGTCGCATTCGCGGCGAGAGATAAGGGGACTTGATGGATCTGGCGAAGCTAGCCATCTTGTCGCAGCAGCTGTGGTTTGAAGTTTGGAGCTTGAATGTCTGATATTTCGGGGGATGCGTATTTGCCTGACTGGTTATCAGACAGCCCGAGTCGTGCAGTAAGCGCCAACGTCGGTGCATATATGGATGGTTTCTGAGAAAGTCAGGAGATCGTGTGGACAGTATGTAAAGAGTCTTGGGCTCGCGGGAGGGCGGCAATCGGTGGTTGATGGAGCGATGAATGATTTGCAGTGAGGGGCAGTTGGCGCCGCAAATCAATAAAGGGCCAAGAGCTGGCTTTTGTGTTCTGTGAAGTGGTTGGAATGCCCACAGGCAGAAGAGAGGAACAGGGGATCGAAGAGAGCAGCCTGTCCACCACCTTTGTAGGCTGAGAGCTGGAATTGAAGGAAGTGATGGAGGCGTCAAGATGGAAATGACAATCACAGGCCTCCGATAGTAAGGTGGTGTAGGTACTGAGGTAAGAGGAAGTGTACAGTCAGTCAATACCTGTGCCTGCCTCTAGATTGGTATAGTAAGTTAGGTAGGTAGTAGGTTAGGTAAGTTAGAACGAGAAATGAAGGGTTACTAAGAAATGAAGATCGAAGGGTCCCGAAACGGTTTTGTTATCGCAAGCGAGTCACTCTTGATTTGATTGATCTTGTCTCTCTCCCTCGCTCTCTCTCTGTCCCGCCCGTCCCATCCATCCTTCCATCCATCACACAATCCCAACAAACAAACCGACCCGAAAAGTGGGAAGAGCAAACGACTTCCACTAATCAGCTCCAACGAGACTGAAGCGAGGAACGTCGGGACGTGAGCCCAAAACGCAAAACTACACGAAATAGTCCAGGGTCAGGGCAAGGCGAAGGTTTTGGTGGACCTCTGCGACGTTCTACGACACGCTCTAAAGCGACTTGCCTACGGGTTGGCTCAATGTTCCCGACACCAGAGCCCGCTTTTTAAGTAGGTACTAATCTACGGGCAGGCTACAGTATAGTACATGTACCGTCTCAGGGTCGACCAGGTGGGCAGTTTTGACATGTAGCATTAGTACTTATTTTGTGTGCAAAGAAAGTACTTTTTTGTTTACCTAGGTACTAAGTGCTCCGTACCAGTATAAATGCCAAGAGACGCCTGCGGGACGACCCTGTGAGCCATTCATCCAATATTGAGAGCCCCAAGCCACCAACGCAAACACATACGCCAAGCGTAGATTCTCCAGGTCTAGCAAGGGAGAGAGAGCCAGATGAAAGGGACGACGTCCGTCAATAGACGAATTAAAACACTCAGTCCACGCCCAGACGACGCGACGAAGACCACAGAGCAGGCGGCAACAAGTCCCTGAGATTTGCTGGGACCCTTTGACGACCCTCCATAGACAGGGGCTTTGGTCGATGACGATTTTTGACGGTGACTCAACCCGCTTCCGCGACGGTATTTCGACCTAATAGCATACAGTAGGCCTGAGAGTATCAGAGGACTTGGCTATAGAGAGCATAAGTTATGAGACGAAATTACCTACTAGGTAGGTCGGTACAGTACCAGTCGGTTTACAGTTTACAGTATGCCACTATTAGAGGTGATTTATTTTTGCTCCTTGGAAAATGCGGTGATTTTGTGCATGGTCCATGCAAAGAAATTTGATGAATTACACAGAAGATGACATATTACGCTCACAATCTCAGTCCCTCGTATCATAAACCGAATGCTCGATACGAGTGAGCGGTCAAATGCATTCAATTCCTTGGATATTTTCCCACGTGCTATTTCCTATCGCTCAACCTGGCGTTTTTTGTGGTGGTTGTGGTGATGATCAACATGAAAATCGCTTACAGTTGGTACTAAGGTCTGGTGCATTACATATTCATGCCCAGCCAGCGAACTCTTCTCTAGAGTCAACAAAGAATATCCTTGAACGGTACCGAGAACAAACGGACTCTCTAACAAGCAGCCCCCACTTGAAGCTTTTGTTAGGTATCTGATCGACGTCATGGCGTCGAAGAAAAGTGACTTGGCTTCTTGGCAAGCTCACAAGCGCCGCTTTGCTATCCCTTCCTTCCACAGCCCGAATGGGTCAAGACTGTTATCACACTCAAGAACCAAGGTCAGAGCGGTAGAGTAACCATTCAAAGGCCGGACCCTTGAAAAAGACCCCTTCTTTTATGAAAGCCGTCATCGTCACATCACTTCAATACAGTCGGGGGGGGCAAAAAAGTTGTCCACGATCGACGCTTGACCCCTCTTTGTCTGTGTGTCTTGGTCTGGTAGGTGCAACATTCAAACACCCTGCGCTGCGATGGTGCGATATTGAGGTTGCGGCGTCTCGCACAATGCTATCATTTTCTTATCCCTCAGGGTATCTCGGACATCATTTGTCTTGGCGTAAACGTTGCCTGCAGGTCTCTAGACACACCTTGAAATCGGCGACACAATCCCGTGATGATTGATTTCATGCCCAACTTGCGGTGACTCACTGGGCAGTTAATTGGCGAGTCAGGTTTCACTGAAGGGAGAACCATTGGTAGATCTAACTAGAGGTTGGTTGTACGCCTCGCGGGAAGCTGCCGCAGGTGGTTACATTGCTCAACTGTTGATGTTCTCAATTCAGGTATGATAATGAAAATAAGTTTCAATACAGCTAGTACAGTATTATTTCAGGAACAAAACAACCTTTCCTCAAGTGAAAACAGGAAAGGGCACAGAACAGAACGGAATAATTAATGGTATCAAGAGTTGTCTCGTAGCTCGCCAATCCACCAGCCCGACCGGCAGGCTTCCTTTCCATTATCATCGTTGAATATCTTGAGGTATCTCAAGTCGTGAGTTGCACTGTGTATGACCCACGCTTGATTCATCTTCTCTTCATTAAGGGGGTGTTGATATGCATGTCTGCGTCTGACATTCGATTAAACGTGAGCGCGGCCAGTAAAGCGCGATCTGTGGTCACGGTGCTTCCACCAGTATCCGAAAGCCCCCAATGTTGCGATGAACCAGAGGAGAGCACTGGCGAGATCAACCCAGACAGCATTCTTCATGCGTCTGACATCTCCGTCACCCTCGGCATCCTCGTTGATGTACATCTGCAAAATCAGAGTCAGTCTTGAGCGGTCTACCGTACGGACCTGAGGAACCGTCAACTTACCTTGCCGAACACGCCAAAGAGAGCGATCCAGAGGACGAATAGAATAAAGTCCCATACCGGGACGAAAACACCAGCAATGCGCAGAACAAAGGGAATAAAGTAGAGAGCACACGTCACGGCGGAAATACTACCAACGACGACAGCGTAGACCTGTAGATTGGCACTATTGTCAGCACTGCACTGCCCTGCATTGTATCGTACATTACCCGTTATATCGGGTCGCATCGTGCGCATGGGATCACAATGGCATGAGTGGATTCAGTCAGTCACTTACCCATTTCGAGTCAGAGTACTTGCCCTGCTGGTTCGCATGATGAATGTCGGTACCATACAGGCCACAAGTGGCCAGAGCAAGGGCAAAGAGGAAGAAGTGAATGATGGTGAACACCACGTAGCTGATAGCTAGATCTCTGATACCCATGGTCGCTGTTTCGTTTCGGTCTTGTAGGGGAAGCGCAAATGAGTTTCAAGGGAAGGGTTGACGAGTCGAGGTTATCTTGGGGTCGTTACGGATTAGGAATTAAGGGGATCGAGAAGTCTTTAGTCTTTAGGAGGTAGTAGGGTCGTCGTAGAACGTCACTTTGACCAGCAAGAGATGCAAGATTTTTAGTGAAGGGTAGACCGCTGGTTAATTAATACCCTACTAAGCTAAGAGGAAGCCTCTGCCGTCATGCACTCAGTGGTAAACCAGAACAGGTCACGCCATGATCGACCAAGCTCTTAACAATTTTTTAATTTTTTAATTTTTTTTTTTTTAATTTTTTCTTGTTAAATTACCCTTGGAAATTGTCGTGATTCACCAACATGAGCTATGACGTAGCTTGAACTAGCCTTGTTTTATCACCATACATACCTCTTCTGTACAGGTACGGAGTATGTACTGTAATTGTCAAGTGCTTTGTGCGTAACCCCTGATCATTCATTCATGCATGCCCCACCCGAGCGGAGGACCAGGTCGGATTATGTTATCCCGCTTCCGCTGTTAAAGTCAGTCCTTTGTCTACTTGTCCGAGGTGATGGACTTGACTGGCATATTGTATGTCTATGATTCTGTGTTCTCTTTTGTTCATGTATCTCAGTACCCACCCAATCTCAGCCTGTCACTGACTGGCCTGCTCTACCCACGCAGTCTGTTGGCCAAAGACAAATATGTCTCGGCAACACAAAGGGTATGAGTGATATTGTATCAGGCAGGTTGTTGTTTACTGGGCTATGTTAAAAACACCACGGATGAGCGCGAGTGTTGGGTTTGTTATGTATGAGTTTAGCTTAGGAATAGGATATGGAAGTTTCATTTAAGTGGTTGCCTAGCCTCTATTGACTCAAGGCAACAATATCAATTATCCTCATTCTACCCTGGAAGCCTCAAGTCAGACGGGGTTCACCGACAGGAGGATCCATTTTTGCTACAGGGGCATTCTTTCCGATACAAGTGGTTTCTGTAAATTGCGAGTAACGATATTTGAAAACGCTCATATTAGCATTGGTTTGGCTCACTTTTCTAGAATGCGCATCAATCTTGGATGGTTTGCCGTGTTTGTGGCACGAGTTGCAGCGAGCGCCCTACCTTTACCATTGGTCAACTCTATCTTATGCTTACAGTACTCTCTATGTGGCTGTGCATATTCCCTCCATCCC
>JABFFG010000495.1:0-23468 GCA_013623685.1 Fusarium transvaalense
GGTTGGGAGAGTGGTGGAAGAGGGGGATGGGGTTTGTTTGAACCCAAAGGTTGTGATGATCGGAGAATTTTGGTGTAGAAGGATGAGGGCGACGTGTCGAACGCGCGGCCTTAGGATCGTCGAGAATACTCTTGGGGAGGGGGGAATGGTAAGCTTCTTCAATGAGCCCGAGATGATGCAGTACTGATTGTTGTTTAGCTGGACCAGATTATGACTGCTAGTAGTAGTCATTCCAGTCGTAAAGGTAGGCCTTACGGAACCAGGCCTACAAAGGACATGGCAGGGTATGAGGTTTCTCGGATTCCAGAACACCCCGTAGTAGGGGCCTCTCTGATCCCCAGAT
Organism: Fusarium transvaalense; assembly: GCA_013623685.1. NCBI lineage: Eukaryota > Fungi > Ascomycota > Sordariomycetes > Hypocreales > Nectriaceae > Fusarium > Fusarium transvaalense. The sequence goes on from JABFFG010000495.1 coordinate 344, forward strand.
CAAGCATGAGCCGCCCAGCCATTTCGATTATCTATCACAGTAGAAGTGACTCAATACCTACTCTTTGTGGTAGAGTTTCGACCTTCCAGTTAAGACATCCTCCACGATTCCCGATGTACTTCTCCGTGTCATACACTGCTGTTACGAATCCTATCTGATGGCATCTTTGTACATTTGATTAGGCACTTCAGGGCTTTGTATCTTCCCGTGGGTACTTGTGCTGAGTCTGGAATAGAGAGTCCCATGCACAGCATCTCGAAAGAGACATTGCATTGATGAACGGCGAGTCGCTGCCCGGTATTCTTAAAGAGTATTGAAACAGTACAGAGAAGTATATATACTACAGGATACCCGCGTTAGTATATCGAGCATTTCTGCGCTACAGTCATGGTCTATCCCATCCTTATGCCGCAGTAGCATTCTTCTTCCACGCCTCAGGAGGATACATCGCCAAACACTCCGTGCACTCTCCACATTCCCAACAATCCGGGCCCCATTCACCAGTATACAGGCTGAGCTTCCACTCTGCCGGCCTCTCTCCCGCCCAAGGACCAGTCTTGAGATCAAATCGATCAGGCCTGGCAGGAAAGTTCTTCCAGTAACCTCCGTCATCATAACTGTTCATGAGTGTGCAGACCTGCACCCCAGCCTTGTGTCCTTCGTCGATAGTCTTTTGGAAAGCAAGCTCTGCGGGTCTTCTCGTAATGGGACTACCCAGCGCAATGTCTCCCTCCACTTGTCTGCCCGAACTTTCCAAATCTTCGAGGTAGATGACTCTGAGATCCTTGTAAGCACCTGACTTGATGAGTAGCGCAAGCAAGTCATCGAGGATTTGGAATGGCGTCTCTGAGTAGTCAAACTCGTTTACGTAGATATCCGACCCTCCGGTAATATACATCGCTTCCATATTAGATGGGAAAGCTTCTTGCGCCCATTCCTCTCGCAAGTCTTTTAGAGTAGCACTGTCATGCGAGTTGGGCCAACCTTCCGATTCAATATCGCTGGCTGCTATGGTAATCTGTTTGAGATCGCAAAAGCCCTTGAGATGTTCCGGGAGGTACGAAGAGCATCCGTGGCCGTGTATCCCTGCGCAATGATAGATGACGAATCGCTCTAGTCGCGGGTTGGTGCTGGCCAGGGCCTTCACAAACGAGTCAAAGTTGTTAAGAGACCTTTCTGTCGAGTTTGGGGCCCTGACAACGATGGTTTCTAAATTTTCTGGTGCACTGGCGATGGCGTCGTAAAAGTCGTGAGAGAGTTCGTATGCGCTATCGAGAAACAAGTTTTTGATACGTGATGTGGCGACAGGAAAATCGTACATTTCTTCAAAATCGAAGTCACTGTCCTCTTCCTCTTCTCTGTCCTGACGGAGGTCATGGTAGTACAGGTCCTTGAGATTGGGAATGTGAAATAGCTCCGCAAAGACATTATGTTCCGGTACCTCCTCTTCAGAGGACGAAAAGCCCGTTGAAATACCAACCGCCAAACTTTGTAACGACTCAAATCCCGGCGGCCATTCATCGTTAAGTTGTTTGGTCCATCTGATAGCTTTTCCAACCCATTCGAGACCTGTCCAGGTGTCGTGCTCTCGCTTGACAAATTTGATACTGTGAAGACGAGGGCATGAGGCGATGAGAATTAATTTCAGGTATGCGTCGCTGCCTGATTCTAGATCTTGCTGAATCTCCTCCATCTCTTCACCACTGAATTCCCACCAATCCAGCCCTATTCTGATGTATCTGTCTACTTCTCCTTTATGGAACGCTGATTTCAACGGATCTTCTTCAGCGAGTCCGTATGTGCCAGGTAGCATTGGAGCCCACGACCGCCAATCTTGCCAAGTTTCTCGACTACCCCAGATTTCCAGCTCGCGGACATGCCATCTCTCAATTCCGGCCGTCGTGGTATCTTTTAGTAGATCAACTACTGTCTTTGGAGACAGATCTGAGGTAACTCTGTACTTTTGATGAGCATCGCGATGTTTCTGAAGCTCAGGTTCACATTTCTGGTATAGTGTAGAGCATGTGAGAGCGAGGGAAAACATTGTTGAAGGATGAGTGTATTCAATGATTTTAAGGACGAGCTCGGATGGTAAGAGACTGAGCGGCGAAGATGCTTTACAATATTCCATGATACTGACTGTTCGGCTTTGACTCTGTGGATGGCTTTTGTGATGAGAAAGTAGGTAGTTTTACGAGAATTGACGACGCGAAGCCTTTTATGTTGACGGATGCATATGACAGGTATTTGAGCAAGTGCCCCCCGGTACCTGGATGTGGATAAGGAAGGTTGATGCTGGTTGAAGGATGTGGATGCCTGCAGAATTCACGATCCATGCCAAGAACACAGGCAGGAAGGACCCTTGAAATTACCAGTCCATGGAAGGGACCACAGGTGATATTATTGAATGGCATTCAGTATCTAGGTAGGTATTATAGGTAGCATGCATTACGCCAAACAATTGAGTGAATATTTCACATAGATAGCTTAGTAGTTTATTGAGATGTCGAGATCCAAGGTAACGTTCAATTGTCGTCTAGGTTGGTATATGTGATAAACAAATGACTCTAAAATGTGCATCATGCACTGGATATCATACGAAAAAAAATATCAACGCTCTATCCATCATTCGTTACAATGCCATATCTCTCGCCAAATCATCCCAATTAAGCAGCAATCATGATACCAGCGACACCTGCTGCAGCAGCAGCAGCAAACTTGCTGATGCCGGTAGGAACAGCAGCGTTATCGATGGTGGAGGGCAGAACGAGGGGAGTATAGTTAGGGAATGCAGTCTGCAGATCGACAGTCTGGGTGGTGCTAGCAGCAGTGAAGACAACATGCCCGAGACCAGAACAATCAACACCGCCGATCTCCTCGTTGATCTCCTCAAGCTCGTCCTGGCTGGCACAGTTCTCGACAAACTGGATCAAATCATCTCCCTTGTCCATCTCCCAGTCGGCCAGGCTGGTGTAGTAGCTCATCAGTGCCGAGGAGATGTAAGAAGGAGCCTTGAAAGTGCACCCATCTTCTTGAATGTCGGCGGTGCGAGCGTAGCGTGCGAGATCGCCTGTTGGGGTTGGAACGTCTTGCAGGATGGAAGTGGCCGATCTCTGGCAATCGCTATCCGAGTCGCGGGCGAAGAGAGCGTTGATGCTGCGCTTGTTGGGACTGAAGTTGGGGACCTGTTCGGCGACGTGAAGAGTCTTGAAGATGTGAACGACGTCGACACGCTGGATATCGCCAGCAGAGGCACATGTGACGGCCGCGGCAGCAAGAATGGAGAGGTACTTGGTCTGCATGTTTGCGTGTAGGTAGTAGTGTGAATAGACTTCGGGGTGAAGTTGTGATGGTTCTTATGATACTGTGACAATGACGAGAACTTGGGAGCAGGAACCTACAGCCTACTTATACTACACACGAGACATGGTGCTCACGATGTCATTGATGGACAGACAACAACATAGCATCCATGGCTACCCACTGCAAACGCATCGTATCATGGCATCCAACCTTTGTGCCTTGTGGCCAACAAGGCTCTCAGCCCATGTTGAGAGTATTGTAGAACCGCCCAGTTAGTGGCTAAAACGAGGGAAATGAAATTCGATGAGGCACAGCAAGACAAAAAGCCTGCTGAGGTAGCCAATGAAGATCAGTTCCACTGATAAGACCTAGGGGTATCCCTGCCCGGGCATCTCCTAACAAGGCTGAGCGGAGTTGGAACGTTGATCTCGCTGAAGAAATGGAGCCATGGATGAGTCTAATTTATTAGGGTTCTGGGGATATCCACTATAGGTTGATCTCCAATTGAAAACAATGTTGCACAGTTTATAATGATTCAATTGATTTGAGGATGATCGGTTATAGTTTTCTTTGCGCGGGCTATGATGCAAAAGATTTGTAGTTGTCATTGGTCCACTGGCAACTGTCCTCCATACCTATCTACAATTTACAGTGCAATGGATGGTAGCCTGGTAGGGCTCAAGTGCTGTGGGGCCCCCGTGAGGGACCTGCAACTTAATTTTAGTTGCTGCCCGCTGGAAGGCTGAGTGAGTCTCGATGGGGCTTGTTAAAAATGCATTGTCACTACATTAGTACTGTGACTACTACATAGAGCGTTTAGATACGCCAAGATAACGATAGTACTGTAATTACAGTATAGATCTACAAATTGAGGATTCAAATCCATGCATTCGTGATCAACTTTATGACTTCATTCCCAAGGCGCAAGCATTCAGCCAGGGTTTTCGTATCCCGGAACAGGATAAACCGACGGGAGCTTGCCGGTAACAAACAGTCACCACCTATACTATTTGGGGTTTCAGTGCAAATGCTATACAGAGCACTCATTGTCTATTACTCATACAACAATAATATTGCTGCTTTTACCGAATATGATCCGTAGAACTGCGGACCAACACTATCGCTTGACGATATCATTTTCTTCCATTTCCACTAGTCTTTTCTCACTCATACACCAGGCGAGCAGATGATAAAAGTGGTGCATTTGGCCTTGAGAGCTGTTTGGAGTTTGCTTTAGGAGGTTCGTTGGCGGCGATGGCTTGGTTGATGCTTTGAGAATGTTGTTTATACAATTTATGATTATCTGAGATACCTATGCTCGACTTTTATTATGTAAATATACCATATGTTGATTTATAGCCAATACACACCTTTCATGCATTGGATGCCAGGAAATTATCTCATCCAATCAGTCTAGAGCATCTGATATGCTACGCTATCTGCATAATTAGAGCTTCTGTCAGCAAGCTCTTAAATCGTTCCATAATCTGTGTTCTCCTTGACCTGGAACTGATCATCTCTTTGACCCCCCTTCATATGTCTACCTCGACCAAATCTTAGCTGTAATTCCTCAGGACGGTCTAACGCTGTTGAAGTTGATGTGTCACCGTCGATAGCCTCAATCCAGCCAACCTGCTTCGTGGGAACCCATGTTCTGATACCCGCCGAAGTATTCTCCAGTCCAGGCTCACCAGTCTGTCCAGGGCGGTCCGAGTTTAGACCAAGAGTAAGAACTTCAGTAATGTTCTCCCAAGCGTCACTCGTTCTTCGATGCCATACCACCCAGACCGAATGACTCAGCGCGATGATAGTATGGGTTAGAAGGACTGCAATACAGAAAAAGTCGAACCAGCTCTCGGCGGACATGGCATAACCGTGTAGTTCCATTTGCATATGGAGCTTGGCGTTTTTGGCTGATGGTCCTGAGTCGGGGGTGTTCTTTGGGCCACCGATCCGGACTAGAGTTCTTGCCGATGTCCTATTCCATGGTGCTGAGACAAGCGGCTCCAAGGTGGAACTATAGTTCGTAGTGTGCCAACTAGATGATCGTGAAAGGCCATCAGCGACAGTAACCGCCAAAGCAAGCTCCCGCATCATGTTCGCGTCGACATCACCTAGTGGGCCATCAGAAGCCGCTTCCAGTATACTCTCGACCGTCTTCTGTTGTCTGGTTCCATTATTCTGGCCCGTCACTGGTATTTCGGCATTTAACGCGCTGAGCCACCCAGCAGTAATGTTGATGCGTCTCCAGGTCCCATCATTCGGAGGCCTAAATCCTCCCCAACCATATGCCTCGACATCGACCTCGCTGTCCACTGTGGAACGGGGTTGATCGGCGCTGAAGTCATACTTGACGCTGAGAGGCTCTTCTGTAACTCTTGTCTTCCCTTTCGCCCACCTCCCATCGATGGCACAAGCTTGCAACATCCACTTTCCGGTATCGTCGCCATCGGACCTGAGGAGTAACACTCCCACAGAGCTCGCTTGATTTGGTTCTGGTCGTAGATCGATAGGCTCCACCATGATCTTTGTGTTTGCCCGAGTGTTCATCATCCCGATCACAGTGTTGGTCACATCATGTGTTTGGAACCAGACAACGTCTCCCTGAGGTGTACTCTCCCGCAATTGCAGACTATACTCGGGAAGCATAGGGAAGTTGGCTGGGATATATGTATTATTCTGGTCAACAGTCTCAGCGAGATCATTGCAGAATACTCTTGCAGCAGGAAGCTCAGTCTCGACACTAGCCGTGCGGGTCGAGGCGTAACGGAGAAGCAGGGGACTCGGGTGCATGATGGGGGTGGCAATAGATATCAGGTAGTTAAGTGCTGCTACCCACAGAGTAACGGAAGCCGCATGCAGGATGGCGGTGGGGACGTGAGCTGTACAGGCCCAAGTTTCGACAATGTAGGTGGTTGATTCTCGAGCTCGAGCATGAACAGTCTTGTAAAGGTCGCTATCGGAAATCTGCAAAGCTACTTGTCCCACTTGGCTTCTTCCCCTTCTGTTGGTAAAGGTTTCATGGATCGATTGGTAGCCATTTGCAAGACATCGAGAGTTGTTAAGCCAGCTATTCCCGCTGCAGTTCACGATCGGTACATCGAGAAAGTCGGGCCACATCTCTTCCTTCGTTCCTGGAGACCATCAGCTCAATCTATGTATCTTCTTTTTGCTACTCACCATTCAAGTAGAAGTTGACTCCTCCAGCCTTCCATTCAATCTCTCGAGGAATCATCAATACGGCAGTTGTCGGACCAGCAAGGACAGCCAAAAGACCTGAGATGACTAAAAGCCCAAAGATGCCAACCTTTCGAAGCATGGCTTCTTTGTATGTGGTAGATCCCCAGAACTCTTGAGACCAAAAGAAACTACCACTTATTAGCAAGGCCACTGAAGCATGATGTATTCATCTTGGGTACCTAAGAGACGTAAACTTGAATCCTGCGCCCAGTAAGCCAAGCGGTAACCCCGGGCCAAAAACAAGCTCCGATCTCAAAACATGGAATATGACGGTTGAGAGACTTGCTACAACGAGTAGCTCTTGTACTTTTGCGCAGACCTGCAGTATACCCATTTTGATGCTGTCGCCGTTCTGGAAGGCCTGCAGCTCAGCACCGATAAAGTAGCTCAACAGATTGATGGTGATGAGAATTAAAGACACGCAAGACGGAAGTATGTGTACTCCGCACCGCGCGAGAGCAACCTTTCTGGACATTGTAAACAGCCTTTTGGGCTCTTCGGGACCTTTGGTGATTGTTGCGATACCAAGACCGACGGCGCGTAGGAGCGTTGAGCATCTATTGACAAGGCGGCGATATGCCAGTGCAGGGAAGCCCCATACCGTCCTCGGCATCCCTTTCATGACTTGAATGAGCTTTACGGTGGACTTGTTCATTCTGGTGATGTTGATGAGGGATAAAATTGCAAATCATCCATGGTGAGAGGTTGAAATCAGGCTGCGGATTAAGATCCATTGAGGCTGTGATCCATGGTAGTGAGGACCTTTGATCAACCCCTGATAACTCTCAGAATCGGCCAATAATAGCATTGTCTCAGAATGGAGAATTTAATTCGACGGAACGATCAGCCGCCTTTCCATCATGTATAGCCTCCCATGGTCACGCAGGCTGATCAGGAGCTGGGCTTGTCCATTTGCACAACGGGAACCGTCGAAATACAGTACCAAAATTGTGTTGTGAGTGTCAGCGCCAGTCTCAGAAAAGGTTCATGAGGCTGAGGGTCAGTTGCCTAACACGGAAAAGGAATGGAATTCAATCCAGAACTCCATGAAAAGATTTTAAAGTTGTTCCATTACAACAGGGGTGCTCCCAATCTCTTACATTTTATAAAGGTAAACCGATACGGGAAGCACTTTAAGCCAAGCGGCGAAGATACCCTAGGGTATGCAGTCAAGAAACCCGACAGGAAGCAACTGACTTATGATGTTTTTCATAAACCTATCGTTCCTAATTAAACAAATTACTGGAAGGAGAATCACGAACGCTTATCCGAAAGTTGGGTGCGTATCATTGCTACTTCAACTTTGAGAACTCATAAAAAGTAATAACTAACATGATATGAACAACATACAAACCGGCTGTCCACACTGTGGCTTTACAAGTCTATCTTGATCACGCTAGCCATCCAGAACCTATTGAGAACAGGTTCTACTTTTCAGAATAGGTCTACTTTTTAGAATAGAATGATGTTATGGTAGGTAGCCTGGGAAGTAGCTACCAAGATATTCTGGGTACCGTGAAGTTGGTTTTGAAGACGACACAGCAAGCAACACATCACATACATTATGATGGCGGTCAAGCCGTGCACTTTACTACCCCAGCAGCTTGATTTTCACTTCCTGCAAATAAAGAAGCATTGTTTTGCCTTTTTCAACAAGGGAAGCTGGTTTTGAAACCGCTTATTGGGTCCTGTCGTCAGCCACCAATACCTTTTTGCAGGGTTTATAGGGAGCGCAATCGGTACCTCATTTATGGGCGAAAAAAAGGTCACGATCTCAGCGTGATTCTACATAAAAAGATGACGGGTTTACGAGACCGACTCGAATTCTTTTTTCTCTATTCAACCCAAATTCTATCTTGAATTCATTGCATGCTTCAATTCCAACTTTTCAAGCCATGTCTGACCAAGTTAATGCCTCCACGCAGCATGGCGCTGCCGACTCGCCAGATGCTGCAGCACCTGCCAAGCATTCTCTTAGGGTGAGTCGATTATATCTTGCTATAGACTTACTTTTTAACAAGGGGGTATTCCTGCTAACGTATCTGCCACAACTAGAATCTAGAACCAGGTTCATCCAATCGTATTACACGGGAGGAAGACTTGGCCAATGGCCCGTTGTTATTGGGTTTAGGCGATGGGCAGGAAGATCCTGTCATTTCTCACCCTGAGCTGTACTTGGCCTCTCAATATCCTGGTCACCATCGAAGAGACGAAAGCCTGCTACCTTCCATGCCGCTGAGACTACCAGAAGCACTGGCCACAGGACCTATGTCAATGTCAACGGCTTCGCAATCGGGTCTATCGTATTCTGTATCAACCTATGCGGAAAGCATCATGCCCACAAACCAGCCTCCATCCTCGGCCACAGAAACTATCCTGTCCACAACTCGGGCGCTTCTTGCAGAGTTGACTGAGCGGTCAAATTCCCGAGACAGAGGGGGGTTTTCTTTCTCACAGGCATACGAGTTTTCGTGGCAGGATTCCGGCCTGTGCTTCGGCGGAGAGCCATTGGAAGTTGCCAGAACACCAGATGATGGATTCTCCAAGGTCAACCAGGGATCCGAGCGTGCATTGACAGAACGACACGAGCCTACAGCAGCTTCGACAAGCCTAGATGTTATGGCAGACGAGTTTGTCTCTCTCAGTATGGCTGGCATAGGGGGATTCGTTGAGCAGTTGAGTCGAACAAGATTGCTGGGAGATGTCGAGACCACGCCCCCTCCATCTACTTCTTCAAGTAGTACCTCCAGAGCCTCGAGCACTATGGACGAAAACACTGTTGAAGACCGTTCTGACCCTGGCCTGGAACTTGCCATGTACCAATTTGTGGACTGGGTGGTGGAACTGCTTGTCGACGACTTTTTAAGGTCCCATGCGCCAAATGGTCCCAACAGACGGGCTGTTGGAACATCACAGAAGGATGTTAAACATGCTTCTGACGACCAGAGTCGGGAAAGCTCAGATTCCAACAAAGGATCCAGACCTAAACCAGTATCTCGCAAACGCAAGGTACTGGGCGGCGATGGGGGAAGTGAAGATGAGGGCTCTGAGGGGAAGAAACAGAAAACATCCGGTACTGTGGAAGTCAAGGAACCCCCCCGTCGTTGGGCTTGTCCATTTGCACAACGGGAACCGTTGAAATACCAAAATTGTGTTGTGGGTGTCAGCGCTAGTATCAAAAAAGGTCCAGCCACCATCGACGGTTTGAAAAATCATATCAAAAAGATCCATGTGGTGGAATACTGCGGTACGTGCTGGTCCGAATACACAACAAGTCAGGAGGCAGCGGCACATCGGCGATGCATTAAACCACATAACCCCCGTGACGCTCCGGCTGGACTTCTTACGAAGGAAAGGGAGAGCGAGATTTTTAAGCCAGAGGTTGATGGTCAGTCGCCTGAGGAACAATGGTGGAGGATCTACGACGTGCTTTACCCTGGGGAAGAGCACTGTTCAAGCCCTTACGTCAACAAGCACGCGTCCAAGGATTTGTACAAGGCAGACATGTACCTTCGCAGCCAGGAGGGAAGGGAAGTTCTCAAAAAAGAGATGCGAGAAATGGGATTCAGTCCAGAACTCCATAAAAAGATTTCGAAGTTGGTGTTCGACAGGTTCCTTCCTAAAATGTATCAAAAATACAACCCCAGCGATGAGAATACCTTTACGCCGGCTCGGAGAGCACCACAAAATGTTGAGACTATTCAATCCGGTCAGACCGATGTCCATGGCACAGACGGAACAATCACGAGGTTTGTTCCATTACAACAGGGGTGCTCTCAATCTCTTAGCGAAGCATACATCTCCCCCGAGTTTCCTGAGTTGAAACCTGCGGAAATCTCCATGCCCGATCCGCAGCCTCCTACATTCGAGACAGGTCTTGGATATGATACTCCCAGTGCCTGGTTTGACCTACCTGAGTTTGAGGATCTTCAGGGTAGCGTCGAGCCACAAGATTTAGAGGGACACCTTCCGGAGATCTCTGACAGACCCCATGAGGACAACTTTGAGAACACCGTTTACAACATACCCGAGATAGACGAAGTCTACCCGGAAATCATCCCGGATACACATTATTGGGACGGGTACAACTTGTTATCCTAGCAGGCATGATGGTTGTTCTGCCTTAATGTATTATGTTGCATTTTATACCACGTAGCTAGACTTTGATAGATATTATAATATAACTTTCTTCTATTCTCATCCCTAAATTTGGAGCAAAGCTCCTTTCACACCATACCCAAGTTGAGCTCGCCAGATCTTGGTTTCGTTGAGCATGAAAACCTCACCATTTCTACCAAAGCAAAAGTTTGCAACGCCACCCTCGATAAGAATCTTGCCTAGCAATACGCCACCTGGTGACCAGACGCTGACACCATCACCACAACCGCCGTAGACGTTACCTTTAGTATCGCATTTAATTCCATCGGGTACGCCAACATCAGCCATGGCAAAGAGTCTTCGGTTGACGAGAAATGGTTGGCCTGAGTATGTTGCTATGTCAAAGGCATATCTAATAGTGCAACTGTTAATAAGTTGCCTCTAAACTCCTCAGGGAGTACTGTTTGACTTACATATTCGATACGCGAGTATCGTCAGTTGACCCATCACCGTGTATCCAGTCTGTATCGGTGATGTAGACTATCTTTTCGTCAGGACTGAAGCAGATGCCATTCGGTCTGCCAAACCCATCTGCCACTGCCCTGATAGATTCATCACTGGGATCATACCGATAGACTTGGCTTGGCAATCTTGGCTTAGGACGTATACCCTGTTCGAACCCATAGATGGGATCCGTGAACCAGATGGACCCATCAGAGTGAACTACCACATCGTTGACAGAATTGAAATCTCTCCCATGGAACGAGCTGATCAGAGTCGAAGAACGATATGGAGGTGCAGATTCCATAAAGACGAGACCACCGGGCTCTTCCAAAGTACCCTGAGAACAAAATAGAATGCCTCCCTTGTAATTCACACCTCCATTAGCCATGGGTACGGCTGGTGCTTCTATTTCTTCGCAGCCGAGGAACGTTCCATCGTGAGATAGATCAACTTTGCTTATCTGGATCTTCCGTTTTCCGGTTTCTGGATCGTCGTATTGGTTACTTGTGATGAAAATGGAATTGTGTTCGGGGATAAAGACACCGGCTTCGTGAGCGAAGGGATAATCATGGTTCTCATGGAGAAGATCTAGTTTTGGAGAGGCGCCGAAGATCGCTTTCCCAGCCTCGTCATATACTTTAAATATCATTGTGTGAAAAATATAACAGAGAGAAGTTTTTGGAAAGGATAGAAACCTGTAATCTTGGTCCACTTCTTCAGGGAAATATCACGATAATAAGGCTAGTAATTAGTTGCGGCAGAGAAATGCCGTCGGCCATCGGGGGCTTTGGGGTTACAGTTTAGACTAGATAATCCGGCTTATGCTACCCCTCAGCGGCTAATGATGACAGGGAACCGATCTCCGAGACGCCACACAATATCTCAATCGCCGTACCTATAAGAAGATATGACGTTTACTATCTTTTAACGGGCTGTATGAGCTGGTATCAATTACAAACTGTGCTAGAATGTGGAGCAGTGAAACGTTCATTATGCTAGAATCTATACTGCTATTAAGACCAATTGTCTTTAAATACGATTATCTTACTAAAAATAGAAACAATTTGGTAAACTCTCACCACGACAATAAGGATTCAGACAACCTCTAAGCAGTGCCATCTCGGTCCACAGACTCCAACATGACAACAGTACCATGGCTCTTCTCATCCAGGTCTCTAGCCATATCCTCGCCACCGAACAGATGGTCAACATCCTCCAACTCCAAGCCCTTGGTCTCAGGGAAGAATATGAAGATGATAGGTACCCAAAGAGCATTCAGCACCGCAAAGATGATGTATGTCCTCCAGCCAATGTTATTGATCGAGATGGGAGTGATTTGCACAATCATCTAAAAGTAAATTAGTATCAGTGATCTCCACTTTGACTGGGAGAAACTTACGTAGTTGAATATCCAGTTGGCAGCTGTGGAAATAGATGAGCCGCGCTGTCGTAGGCGAAGAGGCAAGATCTCGGAGCTGGAACCTGTTAGTAAGAGCTTCAACTGTGTGTCTTTACATCAGAACTTACGGGTAAACCCAAACAGTTGCTTGGAAACCGATAGTGAATGCTCCTTGAAAGATGAAAAGCATGGCTGCTGCAGCAATTCCCGAAGCATGGGCTGATGCTGTGTTATTCTCCACTTGGTAAATCAAGCCAGACTGAACAGCCATAGTGGCAGCCATGACACTGATCATAGACAAGAGCTGCAAATGTTAGCTTGATTTTATTACTGAGAATTGAATGTTGCTTACCAGAGGCCTACGTCCAATTCGATCGATCAAGAACCATGGAATGAAAGACGCGACGAAGAACCAGGTCTGCAGGAAACCTGACATGAGAGCGGACATATGGGCTGAAAAGCCAACGCTCTTCTCGAACAAAGTGCTTGAGTAGTCTAAGAGAGTCAGCATCCAATTGCAGTAGAAACCCCAAACAGAACATACAAATTATGGCGTTGATTCCTCCTAATTGTTGGGCAGCCTGCAGGAAGCAAGCCAAAAGAAGTCGCTTGCGAGACTTGATGCTATCTTCCTTGAGGAGATCTTTCCAAGAACCAGAGCCAATCGAGGTTTCATAGGCGACAGTTTGAGTGATGACACTATGAAGGACCCGCACGTCAGGGTCATCGACAGAGGTACCCTGAATCTGAGCAAGGACTTTGAGGCACTCCTCCGGTCTGTCATGTGCTGCCAACCAACGTGGTGTCTCGGGGATGATGGTCAGGAGACAAATTATAACAATTATGGGAACACATTGAAGAATAACAGGGACACGCCAAGCATAGCTTCCTGTATGAGAGGACAGAGCATAGTCTATCCAGTAGACAAGGAAAATGCCAAAGTTGAGAGTCGAAAGCTGGGCGCAGACGTAGATTCCTCGGCTGGATTTGGGACTGAACTCTGCCTGCATGACAGGAACAGTTGAGTTGATAACACCTAGTCCAACTCCCGAAACTATTCGGCCCACAATCATCATGGCACGAGTATAAGAAGAGGCCTGGAGGATAGCGCCAATGATCAAGATAATGCAGCCGATAAGGATAGAGCGACGACGACCGAGTTTTTCGCCCCAGATGGCTGTGGAAATGGCACCAAAGAAGCAACCAACTGGAGAGTTTGATATGTCAGTAGACATCATGAACGGTTTCCAGGAGACTACTTACTTTCAAAGATGGCAACAATCAAACCAATCATATCAGCATCAGGATCTTCAAAAGTGTTTTTGAAGGCTGAAGTGTTGACTAGACCACCCATGAGGCCATTGTCATAACCGATGAGCATAAAGCCCAACGATGTCAAGACACTGACGGCCAAGATGAGGCTTCGACCCTGCAACTCCATGTTGACGGTCAATGTTCGATTCGACACAACAAAGATTTGAAACAAAGAGGATTATGAGCTTCACTCTTGAATCTTGGAAGGAGGTTGATTATCGAGATGGACTGCAATGGAAGAGGCATGATGGGTTATTAATAAAGACATCTTGACCTTGTTTAGCTTTTTCTGGGGTCCCCATGTTTCCTAGTTGAATGCTGCGGGGAACTTGGAACGTTCCCCAGGATCGATCAGACTAGATAGAAGAGACGTTCTAGACTCGATTCAATTGCCGTCGGTGTTTGAAGCGGCAATTGCAGTTGCGGCGGATGGCGGTAATTGATTCTTTTTATGGTGTAGTTGGATCGCCGGCCGAGCTAGGTCTACAAGGTTAGCGTTTCTTATAAGACGTCAGTGTTAGTGAGATGATGATTACAGAAATCTATGTTGCTGCAGGTCTGAACGAGCAAATAAAGACGATGCTTCGATTACAGTCAGTCGATAATAACATCAAAGGCCGTTTGGCTTTAGTGACAGGCTCAAGGTGTGTAAGGATCTTTCAAGAAACAAAATCGGATGCGTTCAACTGACATTGATAGTGGCGGAATAGGTTCCGCTGTAGCCAAAACCCTTGCGTCTCAAGGTTGCGATGTCGCCATTCACTATTCCTCCAACAAAGGCAAGGCAGATAATCTTGCACAAGAACTCGGCAAAGCATACCCGTCACAGTTATTTGTGACAGTAAAGGCAGATTTGTCCCACAGGGAATCAACGAGATCCCTTGTACCAAGTTTGCTCAACCAAGACGCTGTATCATCCAAACATGACACAGTATCGATTTTGGTAGCAAATGCAGGCTTGGGACAACGAATTCGCGATGTGGCGGATATCGAAGAGGATGATTGGGATGAGATGATGGAGATTAATAGTCGGAGCCAGTTTGTAGTTACAAAGGCTTGTGTCGAGGGGATGAGGAAGCAAGGATGGGGACGGGTAATTCTGATTGGAAGTATTGCTGCTCGTGGAAGTGGCCTCAATGGATGTCACTATGCAGCTTCCAAGGGAGCTCTGAGGTGAGTAAGACAC
The DNA here is from genome assembly GCA_013623685.1 of Fusarium transvaalense. Taxonomy (NCBI): domain Eukaryota; kingdom Fungi; phylum Ascomycota; class Sordariomycetes; order Hypocreales; family Nectriaceae; genus Fusarium; species Fusarium transvaalense. The sequence continues at coordinate 15,388 of JABFFG010000495.1, forward strand.
AGAAGCTCTCAGGTTTGGTTGTGCTGACAGAATTTCAAAGTTCGATGGGTCAGAATCTAGCTACGTTGCTAGCACCTGAAGGTATCACGGTGAATACTGTGAGTAACTCCATACCACCAATGCTCTCAAGCTCATTGTATAGGTCTCTCCAGCCATGATCGGTTCTACAGGGATGATTCCCCTTCCGAAATCCGAGTATGCATTGATTCCTCGCCTACTATACCACAGCAACTAACCTCTGGTCACAGGGCATGGAATAAAGGATGTGATTTAGAAGGCCTCAAGGAAAAGGATCCCGGACTTGCTATTGCTGCTTCTGTTCCGGTTCATCGATTGGGATCTCCTGATGAAGTTTGCAATGTTGTAACCATGTAAGTTTGTTCTCGCCAGGTTTGGTTTTAAGTTTACTGATTTCTTTGAAAAGGCTGGCAAAGAGCGGATACTTGACTGGGCAGGATATATTACTGAGTGGTGGCCTGAAATAGTCTGATAGAAATTGATTTGTCTTGATCCTTATGAACAATTCCTATGCTGAGAAGGAATAGCTGTTTTACAGAAGATGCCTACAATACCATAGAGGGAGATGGAACTGGTGTATCGAGACTGTAGTAGACCCAGGGGCCAAAGGATTCAGTGCATCTTCTCCCGGGTCTCTCTTAGTTCAATCAATTCAAATACCTCTTCTAAGGTCCTACAGTACCAAGTTCGGCCTTTGTTCAAATCACAACCACAATTATAAGCAAATATTTGGAGCAATTGCCGATTATCCGAATCGGGCGGAACATTCCGTCGTGGCTTTCGTACCTTCCATCTTGTGACTCTGGCGCTGAATTAGTTCAAAGTCTATCACTTGCCTATTCTAATCTTGGAATTAATATGGAAGTAGCGTTTGGCCCCCCAGACAAAGGCAGGTGCCGGTCCTCTTGCTTCAAATGCCGCGTGCTCCTCCTTCCTTCGGTGTTTGACTTTTCTTATCGCAACTTGGTACAATGACTCCACCGGCATCAGCAGACACCGACAAGAGAGTTTCGAGAGCATGTGTGAGTTGCAGATCTCGAAAGACGCGTTGCGATCTGTAAGTTACTCCTAGTAATCAACCACATCCTCATCATAGACTAACACTTGAATAGTGAGTCCACTGGCATACCAGGAGACCCTCCATGTCGTCGCTGCATCGAAAAACACCAAGAATGTGTTCTCGCAACATCACGTCGAGGCGGCCGTCGCATCAAAGGCCAGCGTCTCAGTCACCATCAATCGTCCAACGAATCTCACCAACCATTGGAAAACGGGAGTATTAGTCAAATGGATTCGTCCTCGCATTCACATGCCCCAAGACCTCGAGATACAGAAGAACCCAGTGAATGGCTATCTTCGCATCTTGGATCAAATTCAGAGGACGAAGATGGGGAGGAAGGACGTGACACGGTGCAGCTCCAAGGTCATTTTACATCGTCGGATCTCCTAAATCCATCAGATGCACTTGATCTGTTGGCTCATGTCGCTGATATGGAACCTGAGAGGCATGATCATGACCAAACGCATGAGACAGGCGGACCTGCCGAAGGTTCAGGAAGCGTTACAGCCGCACCTCAAGGCGTTTGCAACTACCCTCCCATAGAATCCGGGGCACTTACACTTTCAGACGCATCATTTCTCATTGAGCAGTGAGTTGACCAGATTAGGTTTGTGCTGAGTATACATAGGACTGACTAATATGATTCTAGATATCATGACAATTTCCACGTCTTCTTTCCCATTGCTTACAGCGCCATTTTCGACTACACCCGTCTCCTCGAATCGATAGAGAAAGAGCACTATCTTATCACAGCTATTTTGACTGTGGCTACAAAAGATGATCCCTCTTGGTCCAAAGCACACAATGCATGCGCCCGATATATGGAGAGCCAGATCTCAAAGCTGATATATACTGGCTCAACAACCGTCGGTGCAGTCGAAGCACTGCTGATACTTGCCGAATGGGCTCCTCAGCCACTCGAAGAAAATCTTATGATTGGTTGCGGGAAAGAGGACCAAGGCTCGTGGATGCTTGTAGGTGTTGCTATCCGTCTTGCATATCTCCAAAACTTGGAGCAAACCGGGTTGACGCAGCGAGATGAAGATGGGACTCAAGATTTGAGTAGGAAAAGGATAGCTTGGGCGGGTAAGGCAGAAGTCAACAATAATGCGATACGGAAACTGACACTGTGCTAGCTTGCTACATGAGCGATCGTCAAGTGTCTATCCGACTCGGGAAAGGATTCTGGTCTCGTGGTCCAGGCCCGTCCGTCAATCTACGAGCTGCCGACTTCCCGTATCTCCAGACCCAAACTTTGGGCAATGACAACTTGGCTTTACTATTCCAAGCGCACCTCGAGATTACCCAACTTTTCAGCAATGCACATGATATTTTGTATTCATCAACCAGCCATAGAGAGCAACTATATACGGGGGGTGAATACGTGCGGTACATAGTAAGACCACCTCTCATATGACCCGACTTCAATACTGACTAGCCAGGACGACTTCACTGCCGTTCTTCGCAGGTGGAAACTGTCTTGGGGCGGACTCAGTTTCGTTCCTCGTGTAAAAGCGTCTCTGATGTTGTCTTATGATTTTCTTCGCCTTTATATCAATGCTTTCGCGTTCCAAGCCAACCTGAATCGCATCGTCCGTCGTCAAAGAAAAAGACCAGCCGGCCCCCTGCTTTCAGAACTTGCTGCTGCACCGGATGCGAGATTTATCTATGAGTCAATCGACGCGGCGAATTCAATACTCTGCACTATTAACAGCTTCATCGACCCCGTCAAAGTTTTCAAATACATGCCCCTAAAGTTCTATCTCTATGTTATCTATGCTGCTGTATTTCTTTTCAAGGTATGCGACAGCAAGTCCTTTTCCCTGCTTTCCCGGCATACTGACCGTTTCTCGCTTCTAGGCCATTTTTGCTGGAGCTATCAAACCATCAGAAGCACGTGGTGTTCGCCGAGCCATATACGAGACCATATCCCGTTTACAGAAAACCACAAACAATCAACAGGGCCTTGGTCAACGCTACGCTCGATCCCTCAAACTCCTCTGGTTGAAGATGCTAGGAAGATCCAGATCACAAGCTTCAAGAGCTGAGGCACCCTCTGGCTCTATAGTCTCGATCAGCCGAGGAGCCCATCAAGTTCAAATAGATCAAAGTGAACCGACGCCGAGCTCCGATCCTTTCAATAGCTTTTCATGGAAGGACCTCCACTCTCTCGGGGAGTTCATATCTAATGACGGGGCATCACTATTTAATGACAATTTTATTATTAGTCCGGAACAAGATTCAATACACGGGATCGAGGGACCTGATCATATGAGTGGCAATTTCTTTTATGCTGGTTCGCTAGGGGAAAATGATATCATCTTCTGACACTTTGGTTTGGCCAAACCTGCATGCAGCAAAAGGTTGAATCGTTCCATTTCGATCTCGAACCTCAGAGTGTTTGGAAAGCCAGGGGCTCAAACTGTAGTCGCAGGTAACGATCCATAATAAGACAAGCAGGACCTTTTTAATAAATAAACCGCCTTCTCCCAGACCAGATACGTCTAGTGCTTATATTCGGATCACCCAAAAGGCCGACGGATTAACGATTCAGTCGTCAATAAGCCGCAGAAATTTTATTATATAAAGTAAGTAAGTGTAAGCTGACAGACTTCAAAACCAATAACATAAGAACTCAACAAACTACAATTTTCAAAATGGCTTCATCTCAAAGCAAAGACCTTCCATCTTCCTCGTACTTTTCTGCCTTTGCAGCAAACTATGTCCAACAAACTGGAAAAAGCACACGCCGTATTTTTGAGGAATCACTTGAAGAAATCCAGGCAATCAAGCCTATCAACAAAGACTCTGTGGTACATGATAACGCCGCTGGACCTGGAATAGCTACTTCGGTTCTTATTGAAGGTCTGCCGGCCCATGAAATTCCCCAGATCCTGGTGACGGATAACGTGCCTCCTATGGTCCAAGGGGCGAAAGATTCTTTCACGTCATGGCCCCAAGTTGAAACAAAGATCCTTGATTCTCTCAACTTGGAAGGGATTTCCGACGACTATTTCACACACAGTATTCTCAACTTTAGTGTTTTCACTCTCGCCGAGCCTGTGAAGGGTCTCAAGGAAATGCACCGGACGCTCAAATCCGATGGTCTAGCTGTCATCTCATGCTGGAAGCGCTTCGGCGTTGGTCAACTAGTTCACGCCGCTCAAGCCATCGTGAGGCCTGACCTACCTCCTCTCAAGATGCCTCACCCAGAGTTCTTTGAGAAAGGCGTGCTGGAAAAGACTGCAGTCGAAGCTGGCTTTGACCCTGCAAAGTTTCAACTTTTGGAAAAGAGCATTGTTGTCAGTGGACCTGAACTTGATGATGGGTTGAAGAAGTTTATGCTGGGCCCTTTGATGGGACCTGCTCGGGCGGGGTTTACAGAGGAGGATGAGAAGAAGTGGCCTGACGCTGTTGATGAGGTTATCAAGAAGGAGGTTGAAATTCATGGTGGTGTTGGGTTTGATGGATGGGTTCTCCTGGCTCAAAAGTGAGGGCTGGGTTGTTCGGTTTGAAGCAGCTATGACATAACTGGTTTCGAGAACGAGTAGCCGGTGCTTCATAATCTATATATACGGGTTCTTGGAATCGCAATTGAACTTGAAGATTGAATCTCATCCTTGTTGAACGATCTGATCACGAAGTACAATCCTAACAACCATCTCACCATCAACAACACTAAACGTCTGTTCAGTGAAGATTTTGACAGTTCCAGAAAGAATACCAGTTTGCCATACAGTATCTGGGCTGTTTAAGTCTTCTAGTTTAGACAGAATAGCCAAATGGGACGTCATGCCCTCGATGTCATCTTTTCTGACAATCCATCCTATAGTGAAAAAGGACATGTTTCGTAGCTTGGGCGTGTTTTCAAACGCTAGCTTCGCGTGGAAAAGGTTGTCCTGAGAAGGGCAGACACTAAAGGATTTGTCGTCCCAGCTTTTCGACCCTGAAGCTTCAAGAATTGTGAGGAGCATAGTTCCCAACGCACAGCCGAGAATCACTCTACTGGGCTTCTGCCGACCGTATAGAGGTGATTCGTAGTTTACGAAATTCTGCACGTAGATGTGACACGGTTTGACGTAGAGTGTATCCGAAGTTTCAGCCTCGGTAATAATCTGCTCGTCGCAGTTGATGCGAGCAAATTGACCTTCCATGTCCAGCCTTCCAAGCTTGATACCGTACCATATATCCTTCCTCGGATTTGATGTGTGACTCAAGTCCAAGACGGCATAACATTCGTCAGGTCCTCCACGGCTCTTTATAAGTCGCACTTGCAAGTGTAAGCCCTTGTTCGTCATCTCGTAGGGCATGTCAGCTGGCTTCGATGATAGGCCTTGGCAGTAATGGCTGGCAAAGTTCTTGGGCGATGGTGCGAGAAGTCCACTAAACGTAGGCGTCGGCGAATTCGGTTCTGATCGCCAGGCGAAGAGCGTATGGTCTGGCTGTCGTTTGATAATCTCTTCTTGAAGACGTATGAAAGCTTTATTCCCCTCTCCGTACAAAAGGGGCATCTGAACATTAAAGATTCCCAGCAAGCAGTACGCTTGATCTTCAGTGCGAGTCGTCTCACGCCTTGAGGCCCATGACATCCTCGTTGCCACTGAGAAAGAAGATAGATCCCCAGTGTAAAAAACTTGGTCTGGAATTCCAGTGATCTGAGATACTTGTCCTGGAATATTATTCCGTTCAGGTAAGTAAGGATTCAACTGCTTCTCCACAGCCGAAGAGTCGCGAAGAAAGCCGTTGACAAAGTGTTGGTTGTATTGACTCTCAGAGATGGAACCGATTCTCGTCCAATTCACGTCGTAAAACTGACGAACCTTCGGGGCCACAAGTTCCTGTAATGTCCAGCCGCGTGTAAACCATCTTGCCTTTCTAAAAGAATCATCTCTCCCATTCGAGCCTTCCAGATGGACGACATCCTCGAGGTATATGTAGCAGACGGCAGAATCCCGATACCAAGAAAACATGGAGTTGATAGCCTCTGAAAGCTCTGCGCTGCTTGACTTGTCGATACAGCATGTATCTACCCAGCAGTACTGTAGAGCGTCCCTTTTCGCCTGTTCGGCACATAACTCGATCTTCTTGAAGCCCTTTTTGCGTTTTATATCCGATGAAGGGTTGTTTATCTCGTGGAAGAGGACTTCTTCGCTTTTGGGACCCCATGTGTGTGATAGAATTGCATATTTGGGAATGTTACTGTGAAATTCTTCCAGTTGATACGTTGAGACGTTGATGAGATGCATATTGAAGTGTATGGTAAGGAAGGGTATTGGTATTGAAGGGTGGAGAGAGTAGGAGAGGGGGTAACTATAGTTGGGTATTTGCTAGTAAGGCTTGTCATTGGCTGCGGACACTGCATGGGTAATAGAGAATATACAAACTTGACAAGATCTTAAGATGCAGAATTCAAAGCAAAGTATGCCAACATTACTAGTATCTATGTTTACATATAGGTGACTCGTCAAAATTACTATACAGAACAAAAACTATTTTACATGATTCAAGTGATGTTACCCACTCTTGACTCGACTGACTGAACCCCAAGAACAACAAAATCTCGAATATTGATCCTTATAGAAAAGGTTTCAAAACTTGTTTGGTGTGGTCCACGACTCTCGCCTGTACCGTTTCCCGTAACAAACCCACCGTCTTTGAATTCAGCGTACAATCACATTTGCTGGTGACAAGGAACAAACCGTTCTCTACCTTTCCGCGAGAATTCACTCCGACTTTCCCTTTCCATGTCGTGCCTGTCCCTCCAAATGCAGCACTGGTGCTCTGGAACAAATATCTCTGCCCAGACTCTTCATTGCTGAATGAGAAGATGGCAATCAGTGGCTCGAGGAGAAGCCAGATGATCCAAGCCAAAATCGTATCAGGGTCCAAACCCCGTCTAACGTTGCCCGTGTTGACCCAGCCAGGACAAGAATGAATAAACGTCACGTTGGAGTTCTCGTTGGCTAGGTACTCCAGAAAGAGGGTGTTCATGGCTGCGGCTTGCGTATGAGCCTTGACAACGTTGAAATTTCCTGGCCTCTTTAGGTCGATATCGTCGAGTTGGACAGCTGAGCGTTCCATGCCACCAGCGAATACACTGACGACTCTAGGATTTTCAGCTGCGTTGAGAAGAGGAAGCAGATGCAGAACAAACAACATTCTCGAGTAATATCTGAGAGTCTGAGAGATGTCAAAGCCCTCGACGGTATCTTTTCGGGCGGTAAAAGGTGCATAGCCCGTGGAGAGAAAGAGTAGATCAACATGATTCTCTCTGCTTTTGATCGTCTCGCATACTGTCTTTGTGTCTGCAAGAAGCGAAACTTCGCCTTGGACCCAAATGATTTCAGCTTTGGGATTTATACCCTGCAACTCCTGGATAAACGTCTTGGTGCGTTCTTGTGCGCTTTTTCTCCCGACGAGATAGACTCTGATGCTGGTGCCTTTTGCGACCAAGGCTTGGAGGGTGAATTTTCCAATGCCTGATGTACCGCCGACACAGACGGCGATGCGCGGGGCTGTAGCATCGTTGATGAGAGCGTTGGAAGCTTGAATATCTCGAAATGAAACCATAATCACTGGCAAGTAAAAAGCAAAGAGTATTAGTTGGGAGGATATTGAGATTGCACTAGAGCTGAAGTGTCTATATTGTGGCTTGATAAATAATATTAAATATTGGCATTAGATACGGACCGGCTGAAAAAAAGCATCCCGGAACGTTTCATTAGGCTGATAGTTTTGGTCGTCATGTCACGCTAATGTCAATAGCTTCAATTCTAGAACGCTTTCTTCGAAGAGGCTTGTAATAGGGGACCTATAGTAGTGGGTGGGTAGGTGTAAGAAATAAGTAGTCTAAGTGTATGCATAAAGTGACTAGATTATTTCGTCTCTTATCTCGACACTACATGGCCAATAGCGTGTAATGGCGCATCAGAGAGCAAACTCTCCAAAAAAAAAAAAAAAAAAAAAAAAAAAAAAAAAAAAAAAAAAAAAAAAAAAAAAAAAA